>AP025044.1:40341314-40407601 GCA_036186865.1 Eustoma russellianum
CAGGCGGCGATAGCCCCCACCTCCACAGCATGGAGGAGTTGCTCCTTAATCCGCAAAAAAATGTTCTCCAGATCGATATACGATGCTAAACCGAAAACGAGATAGGTGCATTTTATCCGATTATAAGTTCATTCCATACCGAACTAGACTAATAATAAATTTTGAAATCCTGTCCTTTTAATTACATCAAGGCTTACTTACAAGCCTTGATGTTACTTATATAGAAGAGAAATGTTAAACAAGAAAAGTTTAATTGGCAAAAAGTTTGTTTGCAAATAGTTTAACTTATGCTTGTATTCTCCTTTTTTTTTTTTAATAATTCGGATAGAAAAGCAAACGACTTGCTTAAACACAAAATCGTGCTAATGGTATTTGTTGTTGGTCCTTTAATTTTTGTGATAATTTATCATGTCCCTCCCGAATTGGTCTTCGATGCCACATTCGTGCCCGTGGTTTACATGCATTTGTCCCAAACTAATGGACAGAATAGATATTTTGTCAAATATTTAGAGAAAGAAAAAACAAAAAAGATATGGATGCAAAAGAACCGTAGCAAGTGGAAGTGTGAAAGCAATAGAGCCCACCATAATTGAAAATAACATCTTTAATTGATAGAAGGAGAAAGCATCATATCATATGATCATACATTTCAAAATGCAAAATTGGGCTGACTTATAAATGTGATGTGACTATCTATGCTTATATATCTACATATCTACATGTAAATCTGAACTAGCGAGTGAACAGCTTCTTTGAACTCTAAAAGTCTTGATGAGAATGATTGATCATTGTTGTCATCAATTGAAGTGTGAGGACCATCCATCTTTTCAGGTGTTGCATTTAATTATCTTCATTTTCATACTACCCACTATCAATGTTTTCTAATTCTTACGTCAAAAAGGTTATACTCTGACTCTCAAGTCTTATATCGTTTTTTAGTATAGAGAGTTTCACAGAAGATGTAAATCAGGTTACTCAGTAGCTGTGTAGTTGAGAGGTTCAGGACTCGATGTCTAAAAGCTGTCTGAATCCAAACTTGCCCCATATAAAGAGCTAACGGCATAGTCCTAACACCCATATCACGGCTGTCAATATTCGAATCGACAACCTTATATGCAATCTATCACATGTGTATCATATGAGATATGTCCTAGAGCCCCCTACCCCTAATTCTTGTTTTATGGGGTTCTACAATGGGTCTATCTAATCGCTTTACATGTTTGGTCTCGTCAATCACATATTGTTGTATATTTCACTTACCTGGTATATTTTTCTCAATAACCTCACACATGCGCATTTTATTTCGGGGATAATTACCTTTTGCCTCCTCTAATGTTTGGCATTATCGTCAAAACTTTCTTAATGTTTAAAAATACATCCTTACATCCTGATGTTTAGACTAAAAGGTAAAATGACATTTTAAAACAAAAAACTAAAAAATTTAAGAAAAATTCAATAGTGTCCCTTTTTCACTATTCATCTTGTTTTGGTGATGGGAGACGACAGTTGGTGGGGGCGGAGCAAGAGAGAAAATACTATGCTTGTGGTTGTTCGTGAAAGGAGGCGACAGCTGGTGGGGCAGGGCAGTGGAGAAGGGGCTCAGGCGACGGCTGGTGGAGGCGGGATAGGGGAAGAAATACTATGCTAGTGATTGTTGGCGAAGAGAGGCAACTGGTTGAGGTGGGGCAGGAGAGAGGGCTGAGGTGGCGGCTAGTGGGGGCGAGGCAGGGACAGGGGGCTCGGAAGACAACTGGTGGGGGCGGGGGAGGGGAGAGGGGCTCTGGCGGCGGCTAGTGGGGGTGGGACATGAGGGAGGGGGCTCGGGCGGCGGCTTGTGGGGGCGGGACATGAGGGAGGGGGCTCAGGCGGTGGCTTGTGGGGGGAGGGGCAGGGGAGAGGGGGCTTGGACAAAATTGGTGGAGATGTATGCTGGTGTTGGAGAGAGTTTGGGTGGTGGACAAGAGTTGATAGGAAGAAGATGAAGAGGGTAAGGCAAAAGAGGCAATTCTTATTGTATATATTAGAATAACGTTTTTTAATTAAATCAAGGGGGTAAGAATATATTTTTCAAACATAAAGGGGTAAGAACGTATTTTTAAACATTAAAGGGTATTGACGTTTATGCCAAATATTAAGGGAGCAAAAGGTAATTATGCCTTTATTTCGTCATTAAAAGAAACCATGATTTGTAAGATATGTGCGTGTATATTTGCACATGTGGAAAGAATTTGAATTGGACTTAATGCTATAAAACAAATATACAAAGATTGAGTATTTACACATTCTTCTCTTTCTTTATCGGTTAACATTAGAAATTTGCCAATGAAGTATTATAAAACTGTACTCAGCACATTATTCATCACATACTAACCATTATAATACGATCTTACCATGCTAAGGGCAAGGTAAAACTGCTTCATCATTGCAAAATGGATCATGTCAGCCTTGATTTTAGCTTGTTCTTTATCATGCAATACAATTACTTGGTGATTGCCTTCAACTTCCTTGAATGTCCACTTTAGTTGACTTCACTTGATATGGGGTTTTGGACTTGGGGCCCGGGGTGGGGGGGGGGGTTTGGTTGCTTGGTTCTGTTTACAGTAGTTGTGGTGTGGAAAGAAGGAATGGAGGTTAATACGTACATGTCTTAGGCTTTAGAGTTATCTAGTGCCTGAAGTAAAAAAAAAACAAAAAAAAAACCATCATATGCAAGTTCGATAATTCATGTAATTAGATTTGACACCAAAAGGTTAATAGTTCGATTCAATGGACACACAATGTGGGTGTTTCATTACTGTTAGACCGAAAGCCTAGTTTGCGGAAGGACACCTTGTGTGGGTTTTTACGTAAAAGTTTTCACAAATGCAAAAGGCCGCTAAGTTCCTGATTTACATCTTCCATAATGTTTTTTAGAGCTTGACTCTTTGGAGTTGAAACGATTGAGAACTTCAGAGCTAAATATAGCATTATTGCCACCAATTGGAGAAACTCATTGTATATTTGTGGTCATGCAAATTCCCTCGTGCGGTCTGTCTTGTGCATATGTGGCTAAATAATTTGGGTATATGACCTTCGAACATGCACGCTATACACGAGTTTGGCTCTTCTCTTTCCCACCAAGCTTTTCTACAAAAGGAAATTGAATCCTAACTTCGATGACCCATTGCCTTTACCGTATAATTTTTTAGATGATGTAAATCGAAGAAGGTATCGCAGTAAATACTTTATATTTTTTTCTCATCAAATTTTTAAGATTGAAAGTAAACTCGCTCTTATATAAAAAGTTAAAAATAAAATTCGAAACCTTATTCGACTTCTAACATTTACTTACCTTGATCATCATCACATACTCTGTACTTTTTTTTACTAAGTTATCCTCTTGGAATCAGTTCATAATCTCTGTTGTATTCATATGTCATGTAGTTTTTTTATATTGTTTCATGTGTATTAATCACCTTTTATTGATGTTTGCGTGGCCAATATAGATATTGTTTGTTATCCATGAAAACCAATGCATGGATATGTGGAAGGATTATTCGAATAAAAAATCAGCAAGGCGAATCCTTAAATATAAACATAGTGTGAATCTTTATTGATTAGGAAAATTATTCATATTACTACAAAATTTAAAATAATAATATCGAACCACCATGGTCTCGAAGACAGATTTGGGAGAAGGTATATGTGGGAGGAGTTTCCCTCTCTTTTTTTTTTGGAAACGGAGGGGGTGTTGCTTTTTGTAGAGAGATAAAGTGCGTTCTTCGTGTACTAGGCTTCTACGTTTGTATAGGATCCGAAGAAGGACTGAATCGCTTCGATCTGATGTACGCAGCCTTACCTTATACTTTGTGTAAGAGGCTGTTTTTACGGCTCGAACTCGTGGCCTCAAGATCACAAAACAGCAACTTTACCAGTTGCTCTAATGTTCGCCTTCATTTTTTTAGACAAATATGAATAATAGGAGTTATCTCTAAGAAAGAACGGTTGGAAAATTTGGCCAATATGGTCACCAAACATCGAGTATGATAATAAGACAAATTCGTCCAAGAACACCATTGTTATGTTAGGGAATACAAAATGAATATGTGACAAAGGGTTCTAGGAAATGATGCATTTCATTGACAATCTGATATAGAATCAATAGAAAGAACAACAAGAACAACAAATCAAAATAGCCGAAACGTGACGGAATGTCACTATCCTTAAAGCAATTTTGCCTATAACGTTGAGCAATGTATTCTTCAGACAAATGCTTCACAGGATATAACGGCTTACTTTCTTTCTACTGCTCTTAGATAGAAAGTATTGAACTTGTTTATAGAAGTGAATGATAGTGAAGAACGAGAGAAGAATGCTGTAGAATTTTTCACAAAAATTGAAGAAGTAATCAAGTCTATGTTGAAGATAGCAAAGCCTAATATAGGCTTTGAGTTCACAAACTACAAGTTCAAAAGACCCCTTTTCTGCAGATTTTCCCCCTTGGATCGGCTATGGACGTTTAACTTGAAAGGAGATGACATTTGATGCAGAAGTTGCATCTTTTATGAACAGTCGGGACACTTCAGGCGTCTTATGTAGGCGTTCGAAATGTTCTGGAAGCTTGCTGGAACACTTCGAACGCCTACATCAGGAGCTTCATGTCACTTCGAACGCCTACATTAGGCGCTTCAAGTGACATCGAACGCTGTACAAAACGACATCAGGTGCTTCATGTGACATCGAACACCTGTACAAAACGACAGCAGGCCCTTCATGTGACACAGAACACCTATACAAGGCGTTCGAAGTGTTCTAGAAGTGTTCCAGAACACTTCGAACGCCTATATTAGGCGCTTCAAGTGTTTGGAACGCTCTCATTTCCTTCCATTGTTCATAAAACACTCCAAACTTCACCCAATCTCCTATCAATAGGTCACAAGATTTAAAATACTTTTAATGTACTTTTCCAACAATCTCCCACATGATCCAAGCTTGTATAGTCTCAAATGAACGAACATAAACCAATCTCTCCACTATCAAACGAAGATAATAACACATAACGGAGCAGTGACAAATGTCTTGAAATGGCCGGGTGTACAATTTGTAGTTTATATAAACAGAAATAGGGTGACAACCGTCTTGAACCACATATTTCACTACTGTTTATACGAACACACAAATGACATGCCATTATCTAACTTCTTACAAGTTTGCGGTGTGGTGCATTAAAGGCCCTGCACCCAATCCCAGGATTCATAAGCGCTTTAGAGAGGTTTTCAGGCTCTCATAGGAAGCGGCCCCACTTCCACACTTATATAGGTGATATTCATCAAGTGTGTGCTGCAACACACCACCATCTTTTATGACTATGAATCGTCCATTAAGAGATTTACATCTCACCCTCAAATATGCAGTGAATACTATCCTCGAATATCAACATAGGAAGAGACATGTATGATAGTACTTAACAGAATTCTTCTATGACGTGTTTTTATCACATTGAACTCCGTTCGTAGGATCTCTACTAATAGTGAGTTGGGTCTGTCATAAAGAGTTCACATCAGATGGAGTTAGTCCCATTCCTCTCGATATTTTTTTGGGTCTCTGTCATATACCTTGCATTGGCTATGTTTTACCCAAGGAAGCTCATGATAGTGCATAATCTCATGAGAAATCCTTTCAGTGATTTTCTTCAACAAATCACTCAACATAATAGGATGATTTTTCAACAAGCAAATCACCAAACTTAAGATGATTTTCAACAAGTAAATCATTAAACTTAGGATAATTTTTCCGTCAAATAAATCATCAAACTTAGATGATTCACCACCAAGCAAATTATCAAACTTAGGATGATTTTTGTCAAGTAAATCATCAAACTTATGATGATTTTTATCAAGCAAATCATCAAACTTGTTCCTACAAACTGACTCTTACAAGCATGATCAATAGTATCAGGAACAACTTTATCCAAGAGTCAGTTTTATCATCAACAAATAGCCAAGCATAATGAACTCATTCAAACATTACACCAATTAACCGCATTCATATGCTTGCGACTATTCTTCAATCATCACAATACATCATCATCATCAATTTCCAATATAAGCATCAAGCAAGCTTAACAAGCTTACAACCACGCAACCTTTTTTATTACCAAACCACATGAATATTACCATAGTGCATCATAAACAGCAAGCAAGCCTATCACCCTTATAGCCTTGGAATATTAATCATCAAATGACTAGAACAACATAGTGACCATTACTTTGGTGATTAAACAACACAAGTTATTTATATGTTCAGCATTCACATGTTCTAATAACTTTGTTCTTAAATGAAAGTATTGAAGGGCTAGAACCCCACATTTCACATCAATATATATTAATCACATACCACACTTTTATTCATCATCAACAATTACTTCAACATTCATCTTTAATTGATCACATATTAACAAGCAACTAGCTATGGTATAGATTAATTCAAAAGGCTTTCAACAATGAACATAAACTCAACTCTCTATGTCACTTTGGATTAAACTCCAACAGTCTTCTTATGAACCAGAATTCATAAGGAGCTAGCCATTTTGATCCTACAATCATACCGTAGTTTCACACTAATTCATCAACCTTACATTTAGTTTAGTCCTTTTTCATACTTCACTAAATGTAAGACTAACGCTTTCTTAAACATGGTTTTCTAAATGCTAATAACTAAAACTAGAAATCGAACACCCATGATTTCTATGTTTTCACATAGCATAACAACTTTTTACCGGAGAACAAACACCTTGAATAAGAAACTTTATGTATAATTAAGCAACATCATTAGGCCATGAACATAACTAAACTTAGTTATTCCATTTTCAACATGGAGTTCTACTAGCATCATCAAACCATTAAACTTCATCTCTTAGTACTTTGTTTACCACAGAACGCTTACAAATGTCTAAGACTAGAAAATTTGATTTTCATAAGTTTATCTTCATCATAAACAACTAGTCTTAGTCAACCCAGTTTCAACAAGAAACTTTATTCATGAAGAATGAACGCAATCTATCCAATCTTTCCCTCTTAGATTTCTTATTCTTTACTCTAGAATACTTTTATTATACACAAATAGCATTCTTCACATTTTACTTCTAGGCCGATTTCTCTTTTCATGAAACTCCAAGTTGAAATGCAAAACAAATTATACACATAAAAACATATATTTAACACCATATTTAAATGGGATTAAATACATGCGTCTATTTCTTCACAATCATACATAACATATTTCTTATGTCTTAGTATTTTCCTTCATTTTCTCAATAGATTAGCAAGACTCATGTCCTTGTCTCTCACCATGCATAATGCATGAAACAATTTCACATAAACTAGATGCAAATCTATTAAGACTCATAAATCACATATGCACCACAAAACAAACATTAAAACTCTGGTTTGATAGCAACTCAGAAATCATTCCTACATGTGTAAGAATATCACACATATTGCCAACTCCAATTTTTATAGACAAAGTTAACTTTAAGTGAACCTTCTATTATCCAAAGTATTGGATTTATAGTGCATCATTAAAGAAACTAAGCTACCTCTCTACTGGTTGCAATAAACTTGATAGACATAACCTATCATTCTTTCCGAGGAACTATCAACAATATTACCTCATAGAAGACCGTTGTGATTTTCTTATCATCCATCATGTTGATACTCCAAGAAACTTCTCCTCTTAATCTTTCACTAACAATCATGTTAGTAATTCTCTTGTTTCTTTGTATCCTTGAACTTTCTTTGGTTGACACCAAATAAACTTTATTCTTGTAATTCTTGTTTCTATGTGTATGCCGCTATCTCCACCTTGTTAGCATTCATCTTCCATCATAGTGTAGGAGTTGCATGTTCATATTCTCCTATGGAGTTTCTTCAGTTGACGTTGAACATGAAGACAACATTGAATAGCATCCACCGCCACAGGCCGAAGGAAATTTAAATGATATCACATTCATCCCATTATGGAAATAATGATTTTCTAAGATATTTTCATCAATGATTCAACCCTCACACTTTGCTGGAAATGAGATTGAAAAATGACAACAGAACAAGACTTCTTTGTAAAACTTGTTTCTTTGTGTGGATCAATCTTGAACATGTTGGAATCTAAGAACTATTTGGAAACCATATCAACTAAAAATTGCTTTAAGATTGTTGGAAAATTTGGCCAATATGGTCACCAAACATCGAGTATGATAATAAGACAAATTCGTCCAAGAACACCATTGTTATGTTAGGGAACACAAAATGAATGTGTAACAAAGGGTTCTAGGAAATGATGCATTTCATTGACAATCTGATATAGAATCGATAGAAAGAACAACAAGAACAACAAATCAAAATAGCGAGACGTGACGGAATGTCACTGTCCTTAAAGCAATTTTGCCTATACCGTTGAGCAAAGTATTCTTCAGACAAATGCTTCACAGGATATAACGGCTTACTTTCTTTCTATTGCTTTTAGAGAGAAAGTATTGAACTTGTTTATAGAAGTGAATGATAGTGAAGAATGAGAGAAGAATGCTGCTGAATTATTCACAAGAATTGAAGAAGTAATCAAGTCTATGTTGAAGATAGCAAAATCTACTATTTATAGGCTTTGAGTTCACAAACTACAAGTTCAAAAGACCCATTTTCTGCAGATTCTCCCCCCTATGGATGTTTAACCTGAAAGGAGATGACATTTGGTGCAGAAGTTGCATCTTTTATGAACAGTCGGGACACTTCAGGCGCCTTATGTAGGCGTTCGAAGTGTTCTGAAAGCTTGCTAGAACACTTCGAACGCCTACATCAGGAGCTTCATATCACTTCGAACGCCTACATCAGGAGCTTCATGTCACTTCGAACGCCTACATTAGGCGCTTCAAGTGACATCGAACGCCTGTACAAAACGACATCATGTGCTTTATGTGACATCGAACGCCTGCACAAAATGGCATCAGGCGCTTCATGTGACATCGAACGCCTATACAAGGCGTTTGAAGTGTTCTGGACACTTCCAGAACTCTTCGAACGCCTACATTAGGCGCTTCAAGTGTTTAGAACGCTCTCATTTCCTTCCATTGTTCATAAAACACTCCAAACGTCACCCAATCTCCTATCAATAGGTCACATAACATTATACAAGGTTGGATCACAAGATTTAAAGTACTTTTAAAGTAATTTTCCAACGAGAACTAAATTAAAACACACACTACTCCCGCTTGAGCGACTACTCAGAGTAGTGTCACGAAAAAGTGTAGAAGATTGCATTTGCGGTGAATAAAGACTAGCTATAGCTTAACAATCTCACGGGAATTAGATTTTCTTTATATTGAATCGAACTTGTGTTAAATTTAACATACTCGAATTCAGTTTGAGATTGTTCAAGCATTACATTAAATACTCGAGCTCGGTTTGAATAGATTTTAAAAATGTTTGAGTTTGGTTCGATAATGTTCTAATGATTTCAAACACATTCATGTTAGAACTTAATTTCAAAGTGTTTTGTTGTTCAAAACAAATATTTAAAATATCAAATTTACTCATCAAATCGCTATATTAAAGAATAACTAACTATGCAATTGCAATAATCAAATGTATAATGAAAATATTGGATAATAATGAATAAATATTTTCAATATTATATGTTTGATAAGCATTCAAGTCAAACACAAAATGCTCGAATTCGGCTCGTGGATTTGATAACCTATTTGAGTTCGCCAACAAATCGTTGCTAGACTCATTTGCACTCATATTCAAGACGGCTTGATGCTTTACTCTTTCCTTTTCGGCGGGGTAATTTTGTAATTATCAGTAACCATTTTTGGACTTTCATACAAAAGCGTGTGTTTGTTCTTCCATTGTTTTTCTCTATTTCCCATTCAGCACACTTTTTAATAAAATTTTAATTCACTTTTTTCACTTTTCATCACGTGAAAGAAATAATTTTGCATAAATTACTGGCATTATTTTTAAAAACTGATTTTCTTGTATTAAAAATCGCGTTACAATAATCAAAATAAGCATAATATTGAATATTATATTATAAATATTGATAAATCAAATATAAAAAATCCAATATTTGCGTATATTATCGTAATGGAAAACGCAAAATGGAAATGAAAATGAGAAAACAAACGGATTTTTAGAGTTGTTATTGTGAGAGAATTAAATACGTCTGGCTAGGGTAGCGTTATGGGCTAGCATTCCCAAAGTTTGGGCCTTTATTTTCCGCGGCTTGGGAATAGAAGCTCTATTTCGAAATCTTCACATCTGTTTCAATGACATTTTGTTAAGGCCCAATGAAATTTATACTTAAAGCCCATTTAAATCGGGATTCTTTGTTGGCTGCACACTAATGAATCATAGGAATTTCTCGAAGACAAATCTGTGCAATTCTGCTAAGTAATCCACTTTGTTCCTCCGGACAAATCATAATCGAAAGCCTCTGCCGGAGAGGAAGCAATTGAATGAAAATGATATGATATTCATAAGGTTTGGCTTACTCGTTTTAATTAATCATTTGTTTATCTGTTATCAATCAAAGTTTCATTATCTGTAAGAAGTATCAAAATTTAGTTGTTTGACTAAAAGATTAGCTGTGATTGTCGCTTGTGGTTTTGAAATGTGATTATCAGGTGTATGAGTGATTGATAATGACAGAGAAGAATAGCGGAAGTATTAGGAACACGACTTCAATCCTCAGCAGAATTTTGGTCAATTGCAGTGCTCAGGTTTGCATTTTTTTTTCTCAATCTTCAGTCGTTGTAAGTTGGTGTGTTGAGTTGTTTGCACTTGGAGTTTGAAATATTTTAGGTTTCTTTTTTTTCTTCTAATTTAATAGTGGATATTTACTTAGTGAATATGCTCATAAAGCTTTCTGTACTTCTGATATTTTCCCTGATCAGACTCTTGACTTTCTGAACTATTTTATATTTATGTTATTGATGGAGAGTAAATATGCCATGCTCAGAGTGTGTCAGCAGCAAATGTGTTTCCTTCAACTTGTGAAGGATTAGGAGCTCTGGTTGTATAAATATCTTATCGTGAGATATTGGTTTTTTCTCAAGCTTTGATTATTTGTATATAAGTAATATGCAGGTGTGCATCCATGGGCACACGGCCATATTGGGGTATGAACTTCATCGCGAGATGTGTGCCTGTATATAATATGCAATGGACTAATTGTGTGCATTTTTGGGCATATACACGTGTTTTTATGATATGTACTTCATCATGAGATATGGGGGCCTGTATATGCTATAAAAAGGACTAGTTTTGCAAGATTGCTTTATTTTTCATTCTGGAACTTCAAGTGATAGTTTATTACGGGAAAAGAAAAATGTTACTTTCTGCAGTAAATTGGGCTAAAAGTGTTGGAACATATGTAGAATTGCTCTGCGCAGGATGCTTCAGTGAGTGGTGTCCTAGAGATGTCTATGGGAACTTTGTCCTCATTGCGGGTTTTCATATCATTTTCTTGAAAACATATTGTATTCCTGTGATGAAGGTTATCCAGGTTTTTGTTCTCGAGTGAGAGAGATTTGCTCAAGTAAATAGTAGAAATGCATAGTTGAAAAGCATACCCTTATATTCCAACTCCCTTGCCACAAACATTTTCAGTTAGGTGTCCCTAATTTTGACAGGCCAAAGAATACGGAAATTGTGTTGCTGCAAAGGTGCCTGTGGTAGAACATAACGCGTGTTTGAAAGAATTCCTTGTTTTGAGGAATTGTATGCAGAATGTGGTACGGAAATGGCCTGCTTTTAATTCTGAGTTATCAAATTTATGTCCCCTCTTACTTGAAAGAATTCACTAGGAAGTGCTCTGACCTTTTTCTCTCTTCCTTTCCCCATGCCCTACATTCCTTCCCTATGCTAGCTAAGAAGAAAGGCTTAAACTAAGAAGTGTTGACTAGCATCAGATTTTGGGACGATTCATCTACGCTGAAAAGGTGAGATCTTCATGTTCTTAAAGTTATTAATCAGGTCAACTGTGTTTGTGTTTGTGGTTTTCTTTAACATGTTGATCTAGTTTCCGTTTAACATGTTGCAACCAAGTTAATTCAAGTTGCTACTTGAAGGGTCTTCAGGTTCCATTTTGTATAGGGTGGTAGTAGAACTTTTTGACTGCAATTTCTTTTGAATGTTGGCATAGGTTTTGAATAAATATGTAAGCCAACTTAGAAAACCTTTGCTAACCACAAAATGTGGCCTTTAATAATGTCTCTTTGGCAGAATTGCCTAATAAAATTTATTTACAAAAAAAGGACACACTCTTTCTTGACTTTAGAATATGATGGAATAAAGCAAAATGACTCATTAAATTGGCAACGGTTTTTATATTGTGAAGCAGCAGTTGGTCGGCACAACTTGACGTAATTTTCATTATGGGTCATCGGGAAACAACCTCTGTGTGTTTCTAATACATGGGTATGGTTGCATACATCCGACCTCCTCATACTCCGCTATAGGCGGAAGCCTCTAAGGCAATGGGTAATGTTGCTGTTGTTGTTTAATATGTTGATCCATTCCTTTTTTTTCCCTTAATAGTTAAAAGCGTTCGTGGTACACATTGAATCCACAGTTTTCATTCCTACTTCCCTCCCTTCTTCTCTATTTTATATTCAGTTTCTGAAGATTGAGGCTCTGGTACCAGTTTGGTATCATTTTATCTTTCCTTATATTTAGTTGTATCACAGCATCTGAAGAGGGAAGTGCAAAATGTTGGGAAAAGCATCTTCCTCCCTGCAGTATGGTTTTGGTGGATCTGGTGCTCTGTCACACGTATGCATACAGTTTCCACCTCTCAGATGCTCAATATCTGGATCATCAAATTTTTTTTATGATGATGGGTCTAAGCTGCTACTTGCGGCCACGTCTGATCAGGTGAAAAAGATAATAAAAGTATCATTTAGATAGCTGCACATGATAACATTGAAAGTGCAGGAATAGATGGTTAGGGTGGTAGTAAATAGATTTTTCTCTCATTTACACTAACTGGGTTGATTGCAATGTTCTTACATGCAGATCTTTTCTTGGAAAACTGTGCCTTTTGATCCTCATGCTACTTTATCATCAATCACAATACGTGAAGGTCCTATATTGTCAATCAGATATTCTTTAGACTCCCGAATTTTGGCAATTCAGCGATCTGATCGGGACGTTCAGATCTGTAATAGAGAGGGAGCAGAAATATGTACTTACAGATGCCGTTCTGAATCAGAACTTATACTGGGTTTCTTTTGGACAGATTGCCCGACCTGTGATATTGTGATCGTGAAGACCAGGTACGGCCTATAGCATATCTCTACATTTTGTGGTTATTTGCATATGTATGAGTTGCGAGGCTTCATGAGAAAACTGGAACTGACCCCTTAGCTTTAGGTGCTTAGATAAACTTTAATGTAAGCCTGGAAGATTTTGAAGGATAAAGGTATATGTATAATGTGATCTACCCGTGTAAATGTCAGAGTGATAGGTTAAGCTCCTCATTGGAAATTGGGATCATATGCATGGTAAGGTGCCTATTGAACCGGACCTTTTAGCTGATGCAGGAGGAGTTTCTTGGAACTTGATTTTATTTGGGCTTCTTATGTTTTTCTTTTTGGTGGTTCCTTTAGGATGTAGGTGCTGCTGGGACAGGAAACAATTACAAATTTAATCTTATTTACGATGTGTGAAGAAAGCGTGGTTCTCTCTCGATTGCATGTTTGAAATGATTTTATCCAGAGATAATTATAATTTTTGAACTGTCAGATAGTGGAAATAGAGACGGATTAAAGAAAAATTTGGACTTGTGCTTTTTTTTTTCCTGCCAAAAAAAAAATATGCATATCTACACACATACTCATGCTTTATATGTTTTTGTTGACTGCGGACTTGCACCCGGTCTAGTAGTATAATCTGCTAATTACAGATTTATGCTTTGATTTTCTTACTAATGTTATAACTTTGAGAGGTTTGCTTTCGCTTCCACAATGCTGCAGCTACCAATTGGGCATTCAGAGATTTTTATGCTTTGATTTTCTTACTAATGTTATAACTTTGAGAGGTTTGCTTTCGCTTCCACAATGCTGCAGCTACCAATTGGGCATTCAGAGGGAAATCTCTGGAGAGGGCCCTTTGAGCAACAAAAGTTGAAAGAACATGTGAAGAGTTAGGGTAGAGACAGATATGAAGATTGTGTATGCAAGGTATTAGAGAATGATGAGAACACTTCTTTTTGGAATGACCCATGGCATCCATGAGGTATTCTGAAATCAAGACACCTGGACTTGAAAAGGAGATTGTCCATTGCTGATGATGCAAGAGTCTCTTCTGTCTTAGAAAGAAATTAATGAAAAATGTTGTATGGTAGAGGATGGGATGACTAGGTTATACAATTCAACATTGCTTGTAAGAGTATAAACAAGAAGCAAAGGGAAGATGTTGAAGATGGAAGCCAAACAATAAATTCTGTGTAAATGAAGCTGAGAAAGCCATTCAAACACCTACACCTTCAGTAAACTGGAGTAAAATTGTTTGGTGTAATCATTCTCTTCCACGTTATGCAATCATCCTATGGATTGCATGTTGGAAGAGAATGAATACACTGGATAAACCATTTGAATGTGGTTTGACTCAAACTAATATATGTGTCTTAAGTGACATGTGTGTTGATTACAAGGATCATCTCTTTTCCAGAGTGTCGTTGAGCGTGTTATTTGCAGATGAGCTCACTCGACACTAACTTGAGTGTTGTTGAGCATGTTATTTGCATACGACATTGTGTTGGTGGACGAGACTACTGGAAGAGTCAATGCTAAGCTGGAATGCTAGCGTGAGATATTAGAGAAAAAGAGCTTCAAATTGAATCGAAAGCAGACCGAGTATATGAAATTCAATCTTAGCAACAAAAGAATGACCTTAAAATCTTGTGTGAATTTGGGAAACCAATAGATTTACATGAGGGAGAGTTTTAGGTATTTAGGATCTATACTGTTGACAAGGATGTGAATGACATGATACAGGCAGGGTGGTTAAAGTAGAAAAATGAAGCAGGTCTTCTTTGTGATAGTAAAGTATCTTTAAAGCTTAAAAGAAAGTTTTACTGGGAGACTGTAAGATCTGCACTGTTGTATGAGTGTTAATGTTGGACAGTCAATATGAGAATGGACAAAGAATGCGAGTGGCAGAAATAAGAATTTTAAGATGGATGTGTGGACATACAAGAAACGATAAAATAAGAAATAAACATATAAGGAGAAAGGTTGGGGTGACTCCTATAAATGAGAAGATGAGGGAGATGGTATAGACATGTGTAAAGGCATCTTACAGATGCACCTGTTCGGATATGCGAGACAATGAATGAGGTGTATGTTAAACATGAGAAGGAGACTAAAAAGACATGAGGAGAGACAATAAAGATATGACTTATATGACAATCGGAGAGCATATGGTTAACGATAGAGTGCAGTGGAGACATTTAATTCATGTAGCCGATGTCATGTAGTGAGCATTAGATTTAAGTGAGAATTTTAGGTACTTAGGCTGGAAACACGGTTGAGATAATATGTTAGTTTTGAAAGATGCGTATTCTAAAGGTGCATTTATGCACTAGGTATTATGAGACATACAAAGATGGTAGGATTTAGGCTATGACTCAAAAACAAATAAATATATAAATAAAAAGCATGAGAAATAATTGATCTATATAGCCGACCCTACATAGTAAAAAAAGGGTTGAATGTTATTGTACTCTTCTCCTGTCTTTTTTTGTTGTCTGACTGATTCTCTCTTTTTACCGCTACTGTAGACAAATTCCACTTCTATGTTATCTCATAGCAGCATATCTAGTGTCTTGTATTGTTTGTCTCGTACTATTTTTTGTCCACTAGTTAAGCAAGCTCCCTTAATCATAAGTTGGTTACAGTGGGCTAGATTTGCTGTCCTACAAATCTGATGCAAGATCGCTTACTATAGTTGACACCAAGAAGGGGAACATCAGCTGGTATGTTTACACGAATGAGAGTAGATTAGTGCTTCTTGCGTCAGGCATGCAGTGCAAGAGCTTGACAGGGTATCAGGTATGGATTCCGAACTATATTAGGTCAAAATTCTTTATCTCATGCATTGGTGTTGACATGGATATGGTGGTTGATTTATGAATTCTATGTTATGCATGTAACTAATTTTTTTATTGCATATCTGTCCTTGCAAAATTAAACTTCACATACTTGATGTTTTTACTGCTGTTTTTATCCCTTTGTGTTTGACAAGAGTTTGCTCTACTCATTTAATATTTTTGGTCCACGAACTTTAGTGTCAACTTATGTATCCTAGGCAAGGCCTTAAACAAATCTGGATTTCGCCCCTCTTGTTTACTTTGCGGAAAGTAAATTTTCTGTTGTGTTCCAACGCATTTTCTCATTTGAAGCTAACGTTGGTAGAAGGTGGCAGTGTGGGAAGTTAAAGCAATATGTTGCTTCACATGAGCAAATCCTAATTTATACTCTGATTCTCAGAAGCAAAATATCTGATGTTCATCTTATTTGATTGAATGAAGATAGAGAAGTGTTTATTTCTTTTTCTGAAGTTGCAGAAAAGGTAGAGTTAGAAAAGGGAAATAATTTGTTCATTGTTTTTCACTTGATTTTAATGTTACCAAAAGCAGACATATAGTTAAATATTTGTTGAAAATGAATACTGCAATCCATAAGATGACATACAAAAAAAATACTGAAATCCAGGAAAATCTGAAGGGTCAGACTGCGCTTAAATTTTTGCTAGCCTTTGTACTTGACTGACACGAAATGAATTATCAAAAGAGAGCCGCAAAGGATGTTTTTTACCATTCAACTTATTTGAAAATATTAAAACAGAGGAAAGGAAAGCAGAATCGCTGCTGGTGGAAAATTCACAAGTCATAATGTACTGAAAACCATGTATCAGCCAACTGGTGCTAAGAAATGTTACTACTTGCAATCCATTGTTTGAATTGGACTGCGGATTAAATAGAAATAAGTCTAAACTAAATAGAAATAGGTATATTTAATGTGCATTTAAGTTGGTGGTTGGATGGTAGTCCAAAATAAAGAACTTTAGTTGTTGTGTGTCTTTGGAGAAAAGCTCTTACATCTTTTCACTGTAGCTCTTCTCACTCAATTTCACGTTAGTTGAGTATTCTCAGTCGGAGAATAACTTCTTCACAAAAGCAAATGGTGATGGTATAGAAGCCAGCAGTGCCTTCTCTTTGTCGGTTATTATAGGAGTGTTAGCACTTCATAATGCTCTCAGTTCTCTTTACATGAACGAACTAAAGCTTTTTGGTTTCATCTGGTGAATACATTCACTTTCGAATGCTTTTGGAATTTGTGTGGTTAACTTTTATCCATTAGGGCTTTACAAGGACGGCATAACAGGAGTATACTTGCGTATGGCTTATAGTTTATGATATTATAATTTTACTATTTCCCACATTCCAGATTTCCTCTGCTGGGATTATCCGCTTGCCGAGGTTTGAGATGGTAATGGCTAAGTGTGAGGCAAACAGTAAGCCTGTCCTTACTGCTGATGATATCCATATTGTCACTGTGTAAGATACCCATTGCAGTTTACTTGCTACAGCATAAGGTTTTACCATTGGTTACTTATCATTTGTTTCTTGTTTGACAGGTATGGTAGGATTTACTGCTTGCAATTTGATAAAGTTGCCATGCTTCTTCACTTATATAGGTTTTATCGAGATGCTGTTATACAACAGGTGAAAATATTCCAAAACTATTTTCTATTCTCACTAGCACCACCACCACCACCACGCCCCGGTCACACCAAACAAATGGAAAAAGAAAATGAAGGATAAAAGAAACCGAAAAGCAAAATGTTTCCTTTCTTAACTTAATGCAGTTCTTGAGTGGAAGACAAGTTCAGATTTCTTGATAAAAATCTGTGGTGCATTTTTTAGTTCATTTGTTTATCAAATGTGGTGCATGTTGATACTTCAGCACATGCATTTCCTATTGCTGTCCAGTCTGAAATATTTGTGGCCAAAATTTCTCAGTAACCAGTGTGGTGATTCTTGGTTGTAATGACTAACACACTAAGAGGAACAATAACAACCAAGTCCTACAGCGGCAAGATGCTTTCAGCTGCTCAGAACCTTCTTTTCCCTGTAACACTGTATTTTATGTTAAAAGTCCTGTATGATTTGCAAATGAAATGGCCATACACAATAGTGCACTTCTTGTTTTTCTCTGTTTTCTTTCTGTAGTATATTCCCCTCTCTTGTACGTGCTTGTGTTCTTCCTATGAGTCCGGTTTTTATCTTCTTCGTTTCTTCCTCATGGCTTTTGGTTAATATCTTTACCACAGGTCTGTTAATATTCATGCCTTTGTATTTTTAGTTTCTTCTCCTTGGTGCTCACAGAGTTCTCCACAATAGAAATTAAGGTCATGTTAGCCAGCTTGATCAGCGAAGTCATTCTAACATATTTGTTAGAGTGGTTGCTTATCTTATAAAAGTGCCCCTTTTTGCTCCCTGCTTCCTTTCAGTGGATCTTTTGAGTTTGTAGCTTCTTTTTACCTTTTGAGAATAATGGAATTGGCTACTGTTATTTTCCTGGTTGCTTTAAATCAAACCTCCTTTTATTCTCCGTTTTGGTTCCTTATGGATGTTGGCATGCTAGGAACATACAAAAATGGATAAAGTGATAATTGAACACATCAAGGATAAAGTGTTCTAGATGATTTATGTGAATCAATGTGGCAGGGATTGAGGAAAGTATTGTTCAACGTAATTTTCATTCACAATCTAATCATGCAATGTCTTATGTAGTCCATAAAACTGGTTTGCTATCCAGTGAAAGAGGGAAGAGTTTTAAAAAAAATTAATTGTCCGTTTGTTCTTCATTTTTATTTTCCATTTTGCATTTTTCATTATGATGATGCAAGAAAATATTTGATTTTTTATTTTGACTTATAAATATAGATAACTTAAAATATTCAATATGGTACTCATTTTAATCCTCGTAACACGATCTTTAATATAAGATAATCAAATTCTGAAAATAATGTCACTAACTTGTGTAAAATTTATTTCTGTCCCATGGTGAAAAATGAAAAAGTGAATTAAAGCTTTATTAGGAATTGCACAAGAGAGAAATGGAGAGAAAAAAACGGGAGAACAAGATTTTTTTTCTATTTTTGCTTTATTTTCTTCTATTGGTTTGGGTGCCGGAGGTGTATGTTTGGTTGGACTTCTGATAAAACATTTAAAGATTTCGCGAAATGTTCCAAGTTATGGCATTTTAAGTATGTGTTGCATCGTATCTTGAGGTTGAATCCAGGCCTGATGGAGTAGATCTACTGCACAAAAAATTACAAAGAGCCATGCATAGCATGCTGTAGATGAATCCTTGTTGAAACATTCATCTTACGAATCTGTTCTGCATTTGAAGTTGTCAAATTACTTATCTGCTATTTCCATTTTATCTAGTGATCAGGTGCAATGAATTGAATTTCAGGGTTCTTTGCCAATTTATTCTGAAAGAATTGCTGTCAGTGTGATTGACAGTGTTTTGCTCATTCACCAAGCAGATGCAAAGGTTGTTATTATATATGACGTATTTGCAGACTCTCGTGCACCAATATCTGCTCCTCTTCCTTTATTATTGAAAGGGTCCTCTAGAGCCACTTCTTCGTCCTCTCAGTCTTTGGACAAGAGTTCCGGAACTCCAGCAGAGGTTTTAAGTGATAGTGAGGCAATCACCTATGGGGAAGGCTGGGTGTTTCTTGTGCCCGATCTCATATGTGATGTGAAAAATGGGCTTTTGTGGAAGTTACATCTGGACCTAGAAGTAGGTTGAGATAATTGCGTACAGTATGTTGTTTTTCTTGTTAAGTCTGCATTGTGATCACCTATTTCTACAATTCAGGCTATCTCTACCAGTTGTTCAGAAGTTCCATATATCCTCGAATTTTTGCAAAGAAGGAAGCTTGAGGCCCCCAAGGTGGAATCTTGGTTGGAAGCAATCACATGTTCTTTTTTTTAGATCTCTCGTTCCATCATTATAATCTTAATGCAGATTTTTTTTTTAAATTTTTTTTCCTTTTCCTTTGGGTCCCATCAGGCAAAACAACTTTCTTTGGAATTAACTCGCTCGGCAATTCTGGAACGAAGACCTATGCCTGTCATTGTCAGGGCAATAGATGTTCTAGTCTCCTCCTATGTCCAATCAATTAAAACTGGTAGTTATTACAGGAGAACAAAAATGACGACAAGTTATGGTGTTTCAAATGGAAGTAACGCCATGACTGTGGCTCAAGATGCTAGCGATCAACCAGATGCTGTTGGAAAATCCTCAAGAGAAGAAACTTTGCATGACATGTACAATGATTTCACTAATACATCTTATGCTTCAAATTCAAACTCTGACAACAATTCCAGTTTCACAGAACATAAGTCTCATAAACATGATTTTTCCAGTGTTAAATTAGATCGTGCAACTGCTGAAGCATCAGGTCTTGAAGTTGGTTCATCATCTTCACAATCACAGGTTATTAGCCAAGATGAGATACCTGGGAAAGATAATATTTCTGAGAACCAAGAATCACAAGTGACTTCAGCAGCAATTTCACTGGACGATTTCTACAGTTATGTGTTTGCACTTGTTGAGAAAGAGATGGCAGGAGATTCTTCTTATTTGGTTGGCGTTATCATTGAGTTCCTTCACAGGTTACTTAAATTTTGTTTCATGTTAAAGTGCTTTTGAAAATAATATAATTAAGTATATTTAAACTGTTCTATTTAATCTTCAGTCTCCCACCAATATGAGCAATTGTCACACTTATCGACCAATGTTGTTTCTGTGCTATCGTGAGTTCTAGTAAGATGTAACGATAGTTAATTACCAATACTGTTCATTACTGTGGTTTGGGTAAGTTCCAAATGTTTAAAACTCTTTTAAGAAGATAATGTGGCTTTCTAGTGCAACAACAGTAGCAAAATTCCATCCTTATTCTCATTTACAGTGGTCTTGTTGCCAGTTACAGCATCTTTCTTGTTTATAGCGACAGTACCTTTTCTATACTCCTCTTCATTCATATCCTTAGGAGTTTCAACCCAAAAATATGCCATAGCTTTTCTGTTCCTCCTAGTGACATCTTCTCCTGTCTCTCTTCCCCTGCCTAGTATCAGGGCTTTCTTGCATTTAATAGTGCACGTCAGGCAGGCTGAACCATCTAAGTGGCTTTCTTCATTTTCTCATCGCTAATGAGACCTTTGTCTTTCTTTTTGAAAAAAGAATAGATGCATTACTGCTGTTTTGCATGCTCAATTTTTTGCTAACCCATCTTAGTTATCGTCCTTGTTTGTTTTCATCTGGTATACCAATCTGTAGAGCATCTTAAGTCTTACAACTGTCACTATAGAACTTATCGTGAAGTGTTAGGTACGGTTGCAGAGACACCTGTTGCATTTCACGTCAAATACTTAAATCCATTACTCCAAAGGTCCAGATTTAAAATATTTGTCTGATGTGTTATTGCCTCTTGATGTATAGAAGTCTATGCACATGACTCACTCATCCTCTAAAACGTCTATCCAAATCCTCATCATTTCCTTTATCTTCTTATTAGTTGGTTATCACGTTCTCGTTCTTCTAGCATGCAGCTCAAGCGTCTAATGTTCTTATTACTGATTTGCATAAAATATTCTTGATCTTTATCTTTACAGGGTTAACTTCGAAAAGTTGAAAGTACATCCGAACCTGTATGCCTTGATAGTGCGGTTGCTGGCCAGAAATGAGCGATATGTGGAACTTGGATTCTTTCTCATAAACAAGGTTAGTACATAATTTGTTGAATTGGATGCAAGGTAGACGTCAGTTATTGTTCTTCCCTATTCTTTGGTTTATTCTGTATTTGTTCACACGTTTAGTATCCTCATGAACCCCTGCACAAGTGATTGTTAGGCCAACTATTGAGGCTCTTATTGCAGATCCTTGTGCCCTCAAAGGAAGTTGCTTTTCAACTAGTTCAGGTTGGGCGTCAGAATTATCAGACAAGGAAGTTGGGCCTTGATATGCTGAGACAGTTATCATTGCATGATGACTATGTACTGCTACTTCTGCAAGATGGATGTTATTTGGAAGCTTTACGATATGCTCATAAAAATAAGGTATACTTTCCATTGTCTCAGTAAAAGATTTTGCATAACTATGATGCCATGTAATATACTATTGTACTTATAGTTCCTCCATTTGAACTCCCATCCCATGCAATTTTCGTCATTATTCACTGAACTTTTAGCCTCTGTTATGAGAACCACCAGATTTGCGAGCATCATACTTTTGTGGATTGGTTAATCTTATCTATTTGCCAAAAACTGCTATGATTTTCTCTCCGATGAAGCGTTGTACTTCCAAGTTGAAGGGAGAAGTCTGCTATACATAGGCGTGGCTTTTAAATGCATTGCATATTAGGATAGGACTGTGCAAGCCATAGGGAAGCTCAAGTCAAATTAGAGACTAGGAACAAATTGGCCAGTTTTTTCACTTACATCTTGAGGGGCACGTACATTTTAATATACACATTTTCTTGAGGGGATTTTAATGTATATTATGTGCTCGTTAAGAGGAGCTGCAGAAACCTTTAATGTTTGTTACATCTACCACTTAAAGCATATTACATACAAGCAATTGCTCCCTTTACAGGTTTATACAGTGAGGCCTTCACTATTCCTTGAAGCTGCTCATTCTACTAATGATTTGCAACGCCTAGCTGCTGTTCTCAGATTCTTCTCTGATTTTATTACGGGCTTTAAGAGTACCTCTGATTATGAGAGGTATCATCGTGTTCTTGTTGAGACGAATTCATCGATGTTGGCTTGATAAGTAAAGGGCGTGCTTTCAGTGAAACCCAAGTCATTCCACCTGCAAGACAAAGGTGCACATCTATAGTGGTAGCAATTGGAATAATTACAGCTGAGATGAGATAGGTGTTGTCAAGACTTGGCTGCATCTTTTGCGTTGATGCTTTAGATACCTGGTGTTCTGTCTATGTATTGAATGAATATAGACATAAATAAATTGAAATAAAAAAATGATTGCAAGTGTTTTAACGTTTTATTGATTTCCTCCCCGCCACAATAACCAATCCACAATCCCCACCCTCTTGAGGACAATTTATTTATATTATAATGTTTTTTCTATTTTCAATAAAGTCAATGACACACTCTTCTTGACTTTGAGATATGATGGAATAAAGCAAAATGACTCGCTAAATTGGATGTGCTTCTTATATTGTGAAGTAGTAATTGGTCGACATAGCTTGACGTAATATTCACTATGGGTCATCAGGAACAACCTATATGTGTTTCACATGGGTATAGTTGCATACATCTGATCCTTCTATATTCCGTCATAAATGGGAGCTTCTAAGGCTATCCCCTCCCGTCATAAATGGGAGCTTCTAAGGCAATGGAATAATGTTGTATTTATTTTATAATGTCTGTCCCGATTTTGGTATAATGGTAGACTATTTTTATAATGTCAGTCGGATTTTGGTAGAATGGTATAATATAACCACATAGGGAGGTCTACCCCAGCAAGGCAAATCCCTGCAAATAGGGCGTGCTTGAAATAAAATGTCCCCGAGAATTACATCTTTTATCGTTGGTTTTCTTTTCCTCCTGACCTTGTGGCAATCGGACCACATTATTCATGGTTTTCGAGGAATTACCATATAATATTGCAAACCCTTGAAACATCATTTAACTTGGGAACACCTTGCGCTTCCTATGTCTTGTCATAAACTGTCATCATTTGTGGGCTCTTTCGGCATAAATATGTCTAGGTGTACTAGGCTCCTACGTTAGAACAGAATCCGAAAAAGATCGTTTCGCGATGCGATATACGCAGTCTTACACTTCACTTTGTATAAGCAGTGTTTCGCGGTTCGAACATGTGTCTCTCCAAATAATTAAATAAATAAGATAGATTTGTCTTGTACAGCTATTACGTGACATATTACAATGTGGCAAACAGACCTTAGATAATACCACACTGAGGCAGGCTATCCTACATCATGCCTAGTATTTTACCGAATTACAAAGACGACATATTAGGGAGCATTTGGGGGGGGGGGGGGGGGGGGTGCACAAGGATGATATTTTAGGGCCACAATAGGTAGATTCGTTAGAAGTGGTCAAAAATCCATACGAATGAACTACTTTAGAAAAACTAAGGAAACAAGGTATATATCCAGGCCTTACATGTAGATCAATTACCTCACGTATCAGAGAGTTGGTTACATCACTAACTGCCCAGAAAAATATTAAACTGGTAGAAGTACCAGTTGATCAACACAGTCTGGCTCAATTTTTTTAATAACTACATAAATACACTTTAAAGCATGGTTTATTCACAATATTTGGCAGTCCTCTGTGATTTCAAACAGCAGCCCTCGGCAAGAGCTCAGATAATCAGCAATTTTATAAACACAAGATGGCCTAGTCTAAAAACTTAATAACAACATCATCAATAACACATATCCAATATATCTCAACGACACCAAAAACTATCGTTAGGGTCTGAAGAGGGTGAGAGCCAGTCAAACAATACCTCCATTCCAAAAGATAAAGAGTTTGCTTCTGGTAAGACCTCCGTCTCTATATGTACCTGTATAGATGACACATTGACTAAACAACTTAAAAGGAGATTGCAATTGGATCATGAGATCATGATGCAGATAAAGATGACATAAGAAAACAACATAGCTTGTATGATCCATCTCACCATCATCCCAAACATGCATTCTTTAAGTCTCTAAAATAAGCTCTTTTACTTCTGAAATTCAACAAAGTTGAAAGATATCCACAGTAATAAAGTTAAATGGTGAACAGTATATAATAGATCTGAAACTATTCATATAACCTATATCTGCATTCACTGTTGCCATCCTGCCATAGTACAAAAGTTTTGCTACACTCAGTCTCAGTCCCAAGCACTTGTGGTTCCCGGACCATATCCGCCGCCATAATTGCCATACCCACCTCCACGACCAGAGCCGCCATAATTTCCACCAGCCCCACCAGCACCACCACCACTATAGTAGTCTGCGCCACCACTGCTCCGGTTATAGGAGGAGTCCTTTCTAAAGTCCCTACCCCCAAAGCGAGGACCGCCAGACCGTTTATTTTTACCCCCACCGTAAATGTTCCGAGCAGCATAGCGAGTCAGCCAATCGGGGACTTCTTGATTTGATTCTTGCATCAGCTCTGCCAATGGCTTTGCCAATGACATGTTGTTCTCACTAAAGAAAGCTGTTGCTAGACCCGTATTGCCAGCACGACCTGTTCGACCAATCCGATGCACATAATCATCTATGTCCTGTGGAAGATCAAAGTTGATTACATGGGCCACATGAGGAATATCCAAACCCCTGGCTGCCACATCAGTTGCAACTAACACAGGCGTCTCTCCGCTTTTAAATGATCTCAGTGCCGTCTCTCTTTCCTGCCAAAGAAAACACAATCTTCTGCTGATAATCTAAATACTATGAGCCAATATAAGATCAAACCATCTGTAATAATAATATAACCTTAACACGAAGAAGGGAGGTATTATCCGGGACGGATTTACACTCATAATTGACATTCAACCGTAAGCTTAGTCACCACATGGAACACAAATGATCTGGCTTCTTCATAAATAAAACACAAGTTAATTTGGAAGCGTCAAACTCTCTTTCCCCCAAGATAATCAAGAATCTAGAAGTTCTATCTTGTTTCTGTTATCCTATCAATATTTTCTGGATCATACTCTCCAATTCTGCAACTAATTGAAAAATAGTATTTTCCGTATTCTCAGAAACCACGTTATATCCAGTCATTTGAATATCTGATATATGGTAACCGACCGCCGAAATTGCCCAATCAGCACCTGGATGCCTCTATCCTACTACCCATGGTAATGCAAACTGGAATTTGACCTAACACACCTTAACTTCACTAGGTGACCCAAATCCCATAACGAAGATATGTCAAATCCACACAAACAAATTTCACCTGGCCGGTATCTCTTTCTGATTTCTGTTCTTAATCTTCCGGGAACCAACTAGTGCCACTTACATTATTACAATACATATATATCACTGAAGGGCCCTGCCCAAGCAGGATTCAGCGTCATAATACTGGTGAAGTATATCAGGTAATGTAATTTCAAATATTTTTAGATTGGAAGTGCTGAAAAAATGTTAAGTATATCATAATGTAATTTCAGCTCCAAAATAAGAAGCAAGTACCATAGATCTTCTGTAAGCACCATAAATATTAAATATGCTTTTCTCTCTCGAGCCTAACAACCATCATACACTTTCATCAATACTAAGAAAATTTGAACAAGATCAGTGCTTTCCCTAGAATCTGTTGTTCATGAAAGATCTAGAGCAGAATTACTACTCAAGACTGCAAATCATTTCCACAAAGATCATTTTCTTAAATGGCTGTAGAAACCAGGTATATCATAATAGAAGTGCAGGGCCCAGAAACAGGCAACACATTTTTTTACGCACTGTTGAATTTCAGGCCCTATACCAATAATCTGCCACACCCTATACCAATAATCTGCCACACGAAGACTACAATAGTGACTGAACATAATGAAGAGAACCAGAGCTTTACAGAATTACTAACCTGTTGTGTTCTGTCTCCATGAATAGTAGTTGCAGGAAAGCCAATCGTGCACAACCAGTACTCTAACGAATCAGCTCTTTTCTTTGTTTCCACAAATACTAGAGTCAGTGCTTCCTAGCAAACAACAAGACGCAGAGCGTAAGTTACCATCAAAACGTAGAATAAGTTCAATGTCAAACAAGATTAAGCAAATCCAATTAAAATTTGACTAATTGCAAGGCAGACATATAACAGGCATAGGGAAGAATAGTAACTTAACAGACAACATCGCCAACTTATCAAGTATAACATTCATGAGGCAGAAAGCAAATTTGGCTCTTTTTCAATCTTTCTTTTCTTCCTTTTTCTGTCACAGATCAATAAAAACTAACTCATTTAATATGTTGCATGTCCTCCATAACTACCAGAAACACACACACACACACACACACACACACACGCGCGCGCGCACACACACACACTACAGGCTGTACATATTATCACTTCCTTTCATTTGTCCGGTTCGTATTTTTGCCATAGAAGCAGGCCAAAGCTACGGGACGGATGCCAACCACAACAAGATGGAGGAGTTCATATTTGCTCAGCAATGAACAAGCAAACGAGGAAGGCAATCTCAGGACACAGCCATTTCCACAAGTACCTTTCCCTGAACTTCGGTTGCTCTCTGTGCATGAAGAAGATCCATAAGGTAGCTTCTCTTATCCTTGTCTTCAACATATTCAACTCTTTGAACAATTAAATTTGTACTTGAACCAACACGTCCAACAGCCAAAAATATGTAGTTTGAAAGAAAATGAGACGCCAACCTCTGAACATAAAAGCAAATATTCACAAAGGATCAGAGAATGGAAAGGTCAAACTAATGGTCATCAAAAGCAATACCCTTATCCACGTACAGACATAAACGAAATACTTCAAAAACAATTAAGTCTGTCATTCCCTCTATTTTCTTGTGGATCCACCCCTTCATTCCCCCTGGAAAGAGAGAAAGATGGACACAAACAGCAAATGACAGCAGATCCACACTCCAAAAGCACTATCATGAGAACTCAAGATGTCGACAGGACAAGAGCAAAATTATCAGAGCAATACAAGCAACCAGATCAGAATACAAAAGAAGGAATATGAATTGCAACAAATGCAGCTGAAAGATTATCAGATAATTGCTCTTGCATAGCTGCGTAACATGAGAGAGAGAGAGAGAGAGAGAGAGAGAGAGAGAGAGAGAGTAAATCGACACTCCAGAAACACTACCAAGGGACTGCAAGTTGAAGAGGCCAGGGTTTGAAAATTGACAAGCTCTACAGAAACAAAAAGAGAAAAAAATCAAATCCAACAAAACCGAGAATTTCCATCAAAGAACAGTGCAGAGGTCTCCTCAGCAGCTTTTGGGAAGGACAAGACGTCAATGAGAACAAGAGCAAAATTATCGAAGCAATAAAAGCAACTAGATCAGAACATAACAAGTATGAAAAGGCTTACAACATCAGTGCATATACTAGATACTGATTTTGTTATGAGGATGCACAAACATATCTTAAAATACCAGTACAAGGCAACTAAACGGCAAAGATGAATTAAAATGTACCAGAAGAAGGTGAAAATCCAACGAACAAAATTAAATAAGTATGAAGAAAACCTGAATCTCTTTTGGGAAGGTTGCGCTAAATAACATTGTTTGTCTTTCACCTCGACGGGGCATATCCATTTGTTCCACTATCTTTCTGATTTGAGGTTCAAAACCCATGTCTAGCATTCGATCTGCCTCATCAAGAGCTAAAAATTTTATCATCCGCAATGAAACTATTGCTCTCTCAAGCAAATCAACTAATCTTCCAGGTGTCGCCACAAGAATATCAACTCCTCTTTCAAGTTCTCGAAGCTGTGAACACTTACAGTAATTATTAGAAGAACATAACAACAAACATCACTGTTTAAAGATGAATACTCGTACAATTGCAGTAGCCACAAGAATACTTGTTTAATATCTGGGCAAACGAGAAAGAGAAAACCCATCAAATCAAAAAGATTAAAATCAACTAAAAGCATACAGAATAGACATTGAAGGAGATGGTGAAGTATGGAACATAGTGATTCCCACAGTGACAAATGCATAAATAAATAAGCTTATTTCCAAGAGTGGGTGCATATTTTAGAGTCTTTTTTCTTTTTTTTTTACATATTTTAGAATCAAGGCTATGAAGTATACATTTCTATAAACAACCTCTTCAGTATCTGTATTATTCCAGGGGTAACAAGTCAGTGGACCAAACATTTGCTTGAGACTTTAATATTCCAACTTCACTTGAGAAGGGAAAAATATTTGGAATACTCAAAGCTTATATTAAAAAGTGACTGTAGCCTGCACACTAAGTCCAAATTTCTTCAAAAAGTCAACATCAATAAAAGGAAGAAACTAGTCATTCTAGGAGGGGCTGCAAAGAGCAAACCAGTCAAGTTGATTTCAGGTGTCTAGTCAGTGTTCAGGTCTGAGCTTTCTGAACTCAATGAGCTTGAGAGAAGCTCAAGTCATGATTGCGCCAGCATTAATGTTCATCGCAGAAGAACATTTTCAGGTCCAGAAAAAATGTATGTCAGCATCAATAACCTAAGTGATTTTGATTCAAAATTTGAAAGCAACTTTCCCCAACTTTTATTACTCTTAAAAACGCAAAAAAAAAAAAAAAGAAAAAAAAAACACCAATTAATTTCACCTAGTGAAACCTTGAAAAGAATAAAACGGACACAAGTTCTCCAATTTTAAAGCTACCCCCAAAACATCTTGAAAGCAAATTTGATAGAGAACAATCCAAACAGCAACATCAGATAAGCATGACCTCAGAGACGAAAACCCTACCTGCTGGTAAATTGATGCTCCTCCATAAGCCACCACAACCTTAACACCTGTCTGATAAGCGAACTTCCGAGCTTCTTCATGTATCTGGAAAGAGAAAAAAGAAACCCAGGATGACACTCATGGTCTCATATTGTCCAAAGTAAGAAGAGCATGACTCGAAAGGCGCCTCGTCAAAAGTCTACCTGGTTTGAGAGCTCTCTAGTCGGTGACAAAATAAGAGCGAGCGGGAAGACATTTCGTGTTTCACGGGGCCTTTGAGGTACACCTCCTTTTATAATCCCACTTATAATGGGGAAGCAAAAAGCAGCAGTCTTGCCAGAGCCTGTCTGAGCACACGCCATTAAATCTCTCCCAGCAAGAGAGATGGGAATGGCATGACGCTGTATAGGTGTTGGTCTGACGTACTTGCACCTCTTAATATTCAAGTTAAGAGCCTCACCTAAATCAATTTCAGCGAATGTATTGACAGGAGGAGGTACATTTTCCCCACTAGTTTCCACGGGAATATCTTCATAAGCATCAAAGTTAATGCCTGTATTTTCATGCTCCCCAAATCCACTCTCTGAATCACCACCCACTTCATCTTTGCCAAAAGGATTCACCTCCTTCTCTTTTCCCGAGCCTCCACCTCTGCTCCCCCAACCACCACTCCCACGACCTCCGCCACTATTTCCATGCCCAGAATCATTCCGAGGGCCACCCCACCGCGACCTATCCTCAGTTCCATCATGCCCAAACCTATCACCACCAACAGATGGTCGACTAGACGCCAGTGCATGTGGCTCCGAAGCTGGTTTTCTGTTGCGAAGGTGTGGTGGGACATAAGCAGACTTCATTCCAGCTGAAGCTCCGGCAGCAATGCTTCCAGCAGCTACATTCTCAACCGAATCCGCCCAGGAACTGCTCATTGTTTCAGAAACTCAACCTATTCACAATTTCCCAAACTGTAAGCAACTAAATTAACAAAATTAACAAAAATACCAAAACTTCCTTCTCCTTGCACCTGCGCAAGGAACCGTAAAATAGGTTAAAATTAATCAGTACCACAACATTTGTCAAGAGAAATGCCTGAAAAAACAGAATGCAAACAAATTTAACCAAATGCAATCGAGAAAAATTACTCAAATTGCAAAAAGAAAAAAGAAAGCAAGTTGCATCAATACTAGAGAAGAGCTGAAGCATGCAAAATTATTTGTACAAACACAAAAAGCGAAAAATCTGGCTCAGTAAGATCAACGGATGAGTAAGAAGAAGAAACACGAGTCAATTGATTGCCATAGGTCTTCTATTAATCAACTAGTAATATAAACATGATAAAAACATAATTATTGAAATATATTAATTATAACCCAATAGCTTAGATCCTAATTTCGATTTCTAAGTGCCAAACAAACGACACTTTATACTCTGTTCGTGTAATAGAAATTGTGGAATCCTAGGCTAGTTTAGACTAATCGGAGAAATAAAGAAGAAAAGAGGAGCTACGCATATGAGAAAGAAGAAAGAAGAAAGAAAAAAGGAAAAGAAAAAAAGAAGAAGCCGTAATATTTGGATTTGAAAGTGTTTTAGACTAAATTACACAAATTTAAAGGGAAAAAAAACAGAAAATGGACCTTTTTTTAGAAGGTGTTTGGTTGGGGTTAGAATTAAGGGAATAGGTTTGGATTCCTTTATTTGTTTGGAGAAATAGGAGGTATGAGTTTCGGTTTGATATCTAAGTATTTGTTTATGGATATCGTCTTTTTTATATAATAGCCCCCTTTGTCTATCAATATAAGGAATGAGGGATATAGCCGGTCAACGTCTGTCAACGCCGCCAGCCACCGCCAGCCACCGCTCGCCTTCGCCCGCCGCTGGTCTGCCGTCGATGCCCGTCGGTCCGTCCTCACACTCAAAATATGTATGAAAATTATATAATTTAATTTTATAATATTATTTTTGTTTGGTAAACTAAAAAATTAGACATCATAACTACCAATTACAATAGCTTTTAATATCCAAAATAATAATTACTCAATAATGCCAGTCAAAAAAGAATGTATATACTCAAATGTATAACTTTAAAAATAAAAAAAAAATTAAATATGGTCAAAATATGATCGAAATCCGTTCGAGCTACTTGAATTCAAAAACATTCGAGTTAGAGCTTGAGATGGAAATCAAATTTAAAATTTTTTGCAAATGCTCGACTCGATAGACTAAAATTCGAATAAGCTAAGATAGTTTTTGCATATATTGTTATGTTCCAAACCGGGTCATAACCGGTGATAATCTGAGAATTTTTCAATTCAGGAGACTAAACCTAAATACCTAAACTCAAAATGGGAAAAATAAATACCTATTTAAGTAAACATCTCATATTCACGAAACATTATAGCAAAACATAGTATCTTAGGATTACAAACAACTACTTTTATAATCATCAATAAAAAATATATCACAATTCATAGTATCCCTTAAAGACATGACTTGACATCACACTTGGCACAAGTTAACTTGAACCAAAAGGCGAAATTCCTCGTCCCGAGTGCCTCTACCGTCCCAGCTCTAAGGAGCATGTGTCGATGATGCAAATCAGGAGCCCAGCGGCCTCTTAGGTTGGGTGAGATCTTACGCAGTGACCTACAGAAGGTGTCCTTCCATAAACCAGGCATTCGGTCTACAGCAGAGGAACACCCACACTGCGCGTGTCTTTGGAATCGAACTCTTGACTTTTTAGAGCAAATTTTAACCCGAATACCAGCTGGCTATGTCCTAGGAGCCAAGTTAATTTAATTTGACATGCTAATGAGACACATCTCAAATGAGCAGAGCTGATGTCATGAGACTAGGATTCAAAGACTTGTAAGCGCAATTTCTTTTTATAGTAGTTTATCTCTCGCTTGTATAGTAATTTATTTTTATGTAATAGTGATGGCACGCACGTATTCAAGGTACTAAACAAAAGGGGGGGGGGGGGGGGGGGGGAACTTATTTTGACATAACATTTAACATAGCTTGACATGACATGACATGATTTTACCTTTCACATAACATAGTTTTAACCCAAGGCTTAACCTTGACATACATGGATATTATCATAAGGCTTGGTATATCATTAGATATAACAAAGCATAACATGATATATCTTCACATTTGACATAACATGAGTTGGGATAGCTTTAATATTCTGCTGTTACACATGACTTCAACAATTTTACCATAAGTTTGCGTGACAGGGTTTTTTTTGGAGGGGGGGGGGGGGGGGGGTTATCTATGACATGTTATCCCACATCACGGGGTTTTTTCATTGCAAGGGACTTTGGTTGGTCTTATATCTAATCAAAAGTTTTTCTTGTTATTTTCGATTAGATTATAGTTGATATGAAATTTTTTTAGTTACTTATATGTCTCCGATGTTTCGCTATCCATGGCCTACATTGGTATATACCATGTCAAGTGGTCTTTTCTTTACATTTAGATTTTAAAAGAATAATATTTATATTCACATTTACCGAGCTCTAGAAAACTTTTAAAATCTCCAAGACAATGATAGTAGAATATGGCGACCTTGACTTCTTTGGACCCATTCCATATAGGTGAGGCGTTGTATAAGATGGTGAAGTCAATCGATTGACCAGAGAGTCAATCGATCAATCTTTTAGTTATCGACTTTACAATCACAACCTAGGTTTAGATTGACTATACCAATATATGTTTTCAAACGCCATCCAATCCTCAAACTCATAATCACTTTATTTAGTCAATGTATGAAAATTCGTTTAATTAACTATAATTAGTTAACAATCCCTAACACAAATACATGCCATTGCAATCATAAAAGGAAATTAGAGAGGTTACCACTTACAAGAAGCCTTTGATGTTGTTATCTGGAATACGATCCTCGATTTTAATTTGGCGTTTCGATCTTCTTCCCAGAATGCCTTGAATTTTACCAGTACTATTTTTTTTTTTTTTTTTCGGCGTCGGCGTCGTAGAAATGTAAATACTGACTTGATGACCTCTAGGTTACTTAAAGCCCTACCAAACGAAAAAACTGTGAAATGACTTTTTTACTCTTCATATTAAAACCCTACCAAATAAAAAAGCTATACAATGACTATTTTACTCTTCATATTAAGAGTACTTTCTTGGGCCTTTGCTTATATGGTACTAAAAGAATGGTTACCTAAATCTCTACCAAATGGAAAATGTGTGAAATGACTCTTTTACTCTTAGTAATTTCTTTGGCCTTTATATGTATATGGTATTAAAGGAATGTTGGAGTTAAATAAGGTTGGTCTTTTTTACTGATTTAGTATTGTATTCAAGCACGTATATACTATATTAAATTCTTTTATGATTTTAGAAAATTTTTATTGAATAAAGGTTATAGTATATTTTTTTCATTTTGTCAGTGCAGAATGATTAGATTTTTCTTAAAAAAATTGAATTATTAAATAATTTTATTAGTCTAAATATATAATTTAAAATATATAGCTTGAAAAATATAATAAATGTTGCGGAAACTCAAGGGTCAAATCTGGTTTCTTGCTCGATCTGGACTCATCTAACTGGGATAGGATCTCCTGACCGTCCATGTGGTGCGGTCACAAAGAACCGCGCGACACGTGACAGTCACCTGCATCTAGCCTTACTACTCCCTCCGACTACCACGTGTCGGGCGGTCACAAGGAGCGTGAAGAAAAAAGGGGTTAGGGGATCCCATTCGCATCTAATTGTCTTTCTCGAATCAAAACAAACCAAATCTTACTCGATTAAGCTTCGATCCATTTGCAGTCATGGATTTATTAGTTTATTATCTTTCTTCTTCTTCTTCTTTTTTTTTTTTTTGCCTTTTTAAATATTAAACTGAAAAATACACTATACAGTATAAACCCACAAGTATTAGCTGACATGCTTATACATGGTTAAATTTTAATGCCAAATTTACTAATTTCTAAATTAATAAGTGCAACAAATCCTTCTTTAGAATCCGTTACGTTTGGTGATTATTTGATCTGATTAAATAAAAAGAGGAATCATGTTTGGACTCTATTCGTTAAATAATTTTACTTAATAAATTTGATACAATAAATAATACGGATATAATAATCTTCACTATAGTACTTGCTCTAATTATTTTACTGTGCTATGAATAAGGCAATTGCTTTTACTGATATTGTCATTATTTTATGCAAATATCAATCCTTTTATATGATGGAAAATGTGAAAATAAAAAAAAAGTTTTTATTGAAAAGTATGTGAACAAAAACTTACTCACTAGATCACCAATTCAAACCAAAATTTAGGTAGTCCACATTATAGTCCATTGCGTAAGAAATGAAATTTCTTGCCCTGATTGAATTGATAAGGGTTTTTTTTTTTTTTTGGGGGCCTTGTGGGTAGTACTTTCCACTGTCCAAAAATGTTTTCCTAATTGATTAACATAGATAGTTAGTCAAATATCAATTAAAATTGAATTTTAAAAGTATTTAACATAATAGTTTTTCAAAATATTAAGATCGAATTCTATTTGACAATGTGTAAAATAATTTGATCATTTGATTTTAAACAATGTTTGACCAGCTATATGTTTGAACAGATGCAACAATATTTTTGGGACGAAGCCAATAGTATTAACTTACATCTCCGACATGTATTGCTGATTTTTATAAAATATAGTTTATTCTTGTAGTAAAATATGGAAAGAATAACATTTCTGATGTATTATGCTCCCGCATTTGCACAGGATCCAAAGAGGAGCCGGATCGCTTCGCGATCTGATGTACGCAGCCTTACTCTACAATTTGTGCAAGAAGCTGTTTCTGCATCTTGAACTCGTGACTTCAAAGTCACAAAACAGCAACCTTACTAGTTGTTATAAAGCCCCATCTAAAATATGGAAAGAACAACATAAAAAATGTTACGTTATCCATTGCATCATCGTCAGTTCTTTATAGTGAATTTAGTATAACAGGGAAACTGTAAACATGAATGGTGAGATCAATGCAGTTAGAAGTATATTTGAGTGATAAATTAGAACCGACGAGTGTTATAAGTCTGTTATGTTATAAATATATTTGATGAAGAGTGACTCAAATTCTCAAAAACCTTCAAATGAAATTGAGATAATTACTTTCTGATATCATGTGTTTGGACGAATCACTCCACAAACTCTTTTTAGTGTTTTCTTTTCTCGACTTTTAGACTTCTATTGTTCACTCTAAAACGGAAAAAAAAAACTGTAAAAATTAGCAGATGGTCTCTTTTTATTTTTCTTTTTTTCTTTGGATAATATTTTCAATCTTCATACTCTTGTATTTTTGGATTAAAGTTATAATTTCCATTAATTTTGACTGAAAATCTAGTTACCATTTTAGTCCAAAAAACTCAAAGGTCCAAAGGTCGGGGGAAAAATCTACAAAGAATCTTAAAAATGATTCGCTAAAACACAAAAAATGAAAAGGTAATTATCCAAATGAAATCTGATCATACGAATTGATCAATACAGTACTATCTGAAGAATTTCAAAGTACTATGTTTGTTCATTTTACCAAAGAGATATAATATATGTTACGTGTTATATCTTTCACCAATTTAGACTCCAAATATATATAATCCAATCAATCAGTAAATGCACAAACGGCTGTTTGATAATAACTACAACAATGTTTAAGGTACATGCATAACCATAATTTTCTAATCTCGGAACAAAAGGCCATTCCTTGGCCCCCACTGTCCTAACACTAAAGAACATTGTGAAGGATGCAAATCAGGAGCTCAGCGGCTTCTTAGTTTGGGTGAGGACTTACGCAGTGACACACACAATGTGTCTCCCCTGCAAACCAGGCCTTCGGCCTAGCAGCAGAGGAACACACACTGTGCATGTCCCTGAAATCGAATTTTTGACTTCTTGGAACAAATCTCAACCCGAATACCAACTGGACTATGGTCTAGGACATTAATTTTCTAATATAATCTGATGGATGGTGGTGAACATAAAACTATGTATGACTTATTGCTTAGAAGTGGGTCAACGTGTGTCAACCTTTGGAATGTGAGCATGTACATTCAATATATGCTCTCACTTATGGCCAATCATGTTCCTCTTTTCGTCTGACTTGAGCATTTTGTTTAAGTCAAGACGAGCATGATTTTCATATATATTTTTAAAGTATTAAAATGTCAGTTGACTCGCGTTTGCATGTATTCGGAGGCCCACACGTGTATATATCTATGTATGTATATTCAAAGTGTTAGGTGACTTGTGTATACATGTATTAGGATGCGCACGTATATATGCATGTATATCTATTTAAAATGTTAGGTGACTTGTGCATACATGTATTAAGTAGGGAGGCGAGTTACATACCTCTTGCTCGTTTCTATTACACTTGCTTCCTTTTTCATCATTTTAAACTTACTACTCTTGATGTTGTTTCAGTCTCTACTTGCTCATTTCTCATCTAACTCACAATTGAATAAGATCAAATCTCCACTTGCTCCTTTCTCATCTAGCTCACTGATTGAAGTTGTTTTCATTTGCTCCTTTCTCATCAAGCTCACTGATTGAAGTAGATTCAGTTTAACTACCTACGTATCTTTCAGTTGATTTAGTAGTTCTTAAATCTACGTATGTTGATGTCGATCAAGTAGTTTTTCTTAAGCCTACTACTCTTAATATTATCATTTGGAGCTTAGAGTGCAATATGTTTAAAATGTGCAAACTGTGGATCTTTTTATTAGGACATGACGCAAAGTTGAAATGGCTCTAAGAATATCTATGTCCGAGGAGTAATTAGTAGCAAAAAAGAATTTTAGAAATTGGAGTTGTGGTTAGAAATTAGTAAATTTTAAGTTCAGCTGTGGAACGTTGAGGCTGGAAGTTCAAATCCTTATGTCGAACCACAACCTAAATTGACCTCAAAATAAGTGTTAAAACACTAGGTAAAATAGGTGCAACATTAAGCCGTGTGAAAAATATAGTCGTTAGACACAAATTTTGCTTTGTCTTCTATATTATACATTTCTAAATATAGTCGTTAGGCTTTTAAACACGTTTAGAGCATCAAATTGAGAACTCAAACTTTGCTTTCTTTTTGTTTTTGTTTTTAGTTTTTCTAGTGTAAAAAGTTCATACATGATTTTAAAATGTTACCATCGTCCTATCTTTAAAGAAGTTCGTATAAAATGTAAATCAAGTTTAGTTCAGTGGTCTCTTAAGTAGGAGGTTCTTATTTGATGCTCACAAGATGTTGAATCTAAACCTGCTCTAATATAAAGAGCTGGCGATATAACTTTAACATTCATATTACGGAACTTTTTGTAGTGCAATCTAACATCTGAGAATCAACTAAGCTATATCCGAATTACTTCTTTTCTGAGTTTTCTCAATTTTCTTTTTTGTGTTTTCTAAGTCGAACCACAACTTATTCTATTACAATCAACATTCGAGTATTAAACGAATTAAGTTCTGAAGAGTTTTGTGGTGCTTTCTTTTGAAGAGTTTTGTGGGAGAAGATTGCATGACGCGCGGTGAGATGACGCCAATTTGACGCCGGCCAATTATTGGCCGCCACATGGCAAAAGAAAAATCAGTCTTTTTTTATTTTCACCTTTTTTTATTTTATACAAAATCAATCTCAAATTTACAATACCCAAGTTCCTCCCTCTCGCCACTCTACTTTCTTCCCCTACTTTCGAACTTAGGCGAAAATCAAAGATCCAACAAACCCAAACGTCTGCAATTTTTATCTGCACAAGACAGAGCAGAAGATTTCAGAGGAAAAAGAAGGATAATATATAGAAGTCAAAGAGAAATTTTTACAAACATTTCATCCACCGCCCTACCTTCATCTCCATTTTTGTCCTTTATACTTCAGTTTTCCACTGAGTCGTCCCCTCTGTTACTCAAAGTACCGTTTGGAGTCCTTGTTTGGCCATCTTGTTTTCTCTGAGTGACTGTGATGCCTTTTATGTGATTTGGAGTAGGGAGAGAAAGAGCAGGACTGTGGAGATGGTGGAAGTAGAGAAGAAAAGGGGTGTCTCTATTGAGAGAAGAAAGAGATTTTTTTCCCTTTCTTTTTGCAGTAAAGGCAGGAATGGAAGTGGTGGGTGCAGGGAAGAAGACCGGCGGTGGTGTGAGGCAGGAGAGAGGTAGAGAGCTTGGTATTTGTTTTGTATAATATAAAAAAAGGTGAAAATTAAAAAAAATGGTTAAGATCTGCCACGTGGCGGCCATTGATTGGCCGCGTCATATTGGCGTCCACGTGTTTAGCGTCATGGAATCCGCTTCCGAGTTTTGTGGTGCTTTCTAACTATAAACGCCCTGTCCTATGTATTGAATTGACATGTGGTTGACATGGCGGGGGACCTCCGGTAGTGGAGAAACCATAATTTAAGAGGAAAAATAAAACATGTCATGTTAACCATAAAACTGTGTAAATCAATATTTTCGGTTGAATCAGCCAGAAAACCGGTCTACGACAAGTGACTGATTAAAATGGTTAAATAACTCGACCGAACCGGCCTAGGGTCTGGTTACATTGATGACGAAGATAGAATTAAAAAAATACCCCTCATGGCTCAGCTACTTGTTTTACTTAACTTGATCCAGCAGGCTACTAATGCCATCATTAATTTCATTTTGTGCTAATAATAACCACGTCACATCTTAGTAGTTACTATATAATAATAAAAATTTGACATATAAAGAGGAAATCTTATGTTGTTCGGACAGTTGATGCATAGGTCTGTCTTCCTATATCTTTTCTTCATTAGTTATGAAGTAACTATTTAGATGGTCAAGTGTTAGTTATCCGTACAACATTTTTGATACAAGACCTTGTTTGGGCCATTGGCATGAAAATTTATTTCGAGAAAACTTTTGTTTGAATAGAAAATTACTGTATTCTTTGAAGTAAATGTAACATTAACATTGTAGAGAGAGGACATTACAATCATACCGAACAACAACAACAACAATCATACCGAATATATCCTCACGACAGCAAAAGTTATCGCTATAGTCTGTGGAGGGTGAGAGGCAGGCAAACAATACCTTTATCAGCATATCCCAACGGCATCAAAAGCTATCGCTAGGGTTTGTGGAGTGTGAGAGGCAGACAAACAATACCTCTATCAGTATATACCAACGACATCAAAAGCTATCGCTAGGGTCTGGAGAGGGTGAGAGGCATACAAACAATATCTTCATCCCAAAGGATAAAGAGTTTGCTTCCAGTGAAACCCCAACTCTATATGTACCTGCATATATGCTAAATGCCTTATTCTTTAGATATCTCATAATGATTTTTTCATCAATTTGAGCTTACCCAAATTTACTTACATCCAAAGACCTTGAAATGCCTAATATTGGACATTCTTCTTCTTGAAGAGTCCTTTTGAAAAATGATCTCAAGTGAACTCTATTTATCACATGACAAACATCATTAACTGTTTTGGCCTAAAAGTATTTGGTCAAATCAAATTTATTAAGTATGACTCTACTTATTTATTAAAGTGTTCTATTCTTTCTTTCCGCGGCGGAGTTCTTGGTGCTAAAAAGTTGTCTCGTGTGTGGGCGCCTTTGGTTATTGTCTCTTTGCTCGGCATTATGCTTCATAAGATATCCTGAATCAAATGAAAAGTTCCTCAAAAAAAAAAAAAAAAATCAAATGAAAAGAGCTTCTCGGAATATTTCTATTCAAATATAGTAGTCAACGCGACATCTTTTGAAGGCTTTGACACCATGTGTGCTCAATGCTCCTTGACCACCTCCAGTATTATATATATATATATATATATATATATATATATATATATATATATATATAGACACACACACTGAGCTAGATATGAGAGCGGCAATTGATTTATCAATGTTGACAAGGTAAACTTGGTGATGATGAGTAGGCGGTCGTTTGAAATGTTCAGCTAAATGTTTTTTATTTTAAAATTTGAAGAAGAGAATCGAACTCGAGACCGATAATAAGATAAATGCTACTTAACCGTTAGACCTAAATGTTTTTTTTTTTTGCAACTACATGTTTTCTTTTTGGACATTTGAGGTCCCTTATCAGATCTTTGTAAGCTGGACAAATGGCCAGCAGAACGGCAAAACTGTAGTTGTTTTATTTATTAATTGGTGAATTGAATAAGTCTTTATATCATTTGAAAACATTGAACACATTTTTTTAATTAAAGTAAGACTTCTAAAATAGACTTCTGATAAATTAACACTTCTTAAATAACAATTCTGTCGAGTATGAAAATTTCTTTCCACCAAAACCCCCCCCCAAAAAAAAAAACAATGCATGACTTTTTCCTCACGCAAGAAAAAATTAATTAACTAGCATGAAATAAGACAAAAATTTTAAATGGAAATTATATGTCATTCAGTTATGCCAAAAAAGCTAGGCCACGTTCTCCATGTTTCAATTATTTTAAATGCAAATATATACATATAGTAATCCAAATATACCATCAGCCATGTGTAACACTAACTTTTCGTCGCTGGTTTAATTAGTTGTAGTAATTCAGTATTTAAATTTTTTGAAATATAACAAACTCGTTAATCCACTTTCTATAAAAATGATATAATAATGTTAATTACAATGGTTATGAATCATACTTCAATATACATTTATAGTGTAAGCTCTGATTTGAAGGCGGACATTGGGATAACTGATAAATTTGTTGCTTTGTGACCTTGAGATCAGATGTTCGAGTCGTGAAAACAACCTATTGCACAAAAAAATGTAAAGATAAGACTGCTTGCTTTGTGACTTTGAGGTCAGATGTTTGAGTCGTGGAAACAACCCCTTGCACAAAAAAAGTGTAAAGGTAAGACTGCGTATATCAAATCGCGAAACGATCCGTTCTCTCTCTAGACACTGCGCAAACGCGAGAGTCTGGTGTACCAGAACGCTGTATCAGTGTAAGCTCTCATTCCGTTGAACATATAAATTCATTTTGCTCGAATGTCTTTTGATTAGCAAGGGTGTCATTAGTACGTCTAAGATTTTTGTTATGAAAAAAAGATATATTTATTCAGAGATCCTGCATCCCCCCCCCCCCCCCCCCCCCAAAAAAAAAAAAAAAGATCTACATCTTGATCTCAGTATTTCGTCGAATATCTGGAGTTAGGAGCAATATGAGTTACATGACAAACGATCATGACCTCTAAGATAGGAAGTTTAAGAGAATAAGGCATCTTTCAACTAGTGATAATGTTCACTATTCGTTCATTTTGGAATATGATGGAATAAAGTAAAATGATTCACTAAATTAGTTGTGATTCTTATATTATGAATAGCATTTGATCGAGACAGCTTGGCGCATCATTATGGATCATCGGAAAACGACCTATGTGTGTTTCTAACACATGTGTATGATTGCGTGTATCCGACCCCCTTATACCCTATCATAGACGGAAGCTTTTAAGACAATGAGGGTAATGTTGTTGTTGTTGTCAACTAGTGATAATCTTAACTTACCTTCATTTATTCAATATATAAAGCATCAATCCTTCCACAGATATATCAAACATCAAAAACACATTTCCTTTCACATTCTACCCACATAATCCTCTGTCAAAAATAATATTATTACACCAGATTAAAAACGGAGTAGATCAAACACCATTTAAAATTTAATTCTTAATGTATTAAGCTATTTAAAACTAGACGCTGAAAGCTTCAGAACCAAAAGATGACGTTTTGCAATCAAGTTTGCTCCTGGCAATGCTGGTACATTTTGTCCTTAAATGATTTATCGTACTTGGTTTGAGTAGGTCAAACATTATGAATAAAACAAAAATAATTTGTTTGACTGAAAGAACGAAATACATAAAGAAAAAGGGGAAGAAAACAAGAAAGAAATAAAGGTAAGAATCTTTTAAATGTATTAGAAATTCGTACGTGATACAAATAATTCCATGACAGCTCAAATATTTCAACAGAATATTGTTGTTAATATTGACTCAGATATAAATCTATTTTCCCTTTGTTCTTTTCGATATGGACTGGATATAAGAGCGGGAATTCATTTATTAATATTGACTCTGAAAACTTCCTGATGATGAAGTAGATGGTTGGCTGAAGTGTGCACTTGAATAATTTTTGAACTATTTTTTTTCCTGCAATCAAAAAAAAAAAAAAAAACACTAACCATATATCCGAAAACAGGAAAACAGCATTATTAGAATTTAAAATTTTATAATTTTATTAACTAAACGCGTTATGTAGTCTAAAGAACATCCTTTAGCTACTGATCATGTGGAAAAGACTATGGAAGTTAAATTCGAAACCTGTATAACTTTGTGTTTATAAAGAAAAGGTATGTAAATGTAAATTAAAAAAAAGTGCCTGACTAGTATTAAATAAATTAAACTGTGAAAAAACTACCAAATAGTATAACTGATTAAAATAAAGATATTCTTTTCTGGCTTGGGCACTTTCCAATTGTCAGAAATTTGGACTTGGAGTAACGTACATTTCCCCCCATAAATTATACTATGGTAAACGTTAGTTTTTTCACATATTCTCCACCGGATTTACGTACTTCAACGATTTGTTGTGTAATAAAAAGTTGTTTCAGGATATCTGTCTTTTTATATTTTATTAATACCTCATGTAGTTTATTTTACGTATTTTAATGATTTGTTGCGTAAGAAAAATGTTTCTTATATTTCCAATAGATTTAAGGAAACATTTTTTTATTGATTTTGGAATATGATGGAATAAAGCAAAATGACTCATTAAATTGGCTGCACGCGTTTCTTATGTTGTGAAGTAGCAGTTGAATTCTGATTATTTATTCTATAACCTCTAATTATTTTTTCTATGAGCTATGATTATTTCTTCTATAACTACTTCGACCAGCAAAAGTAAGATGCGAATTACCAAGGCTCGTGAGTGCAAATGTATTAGTGAAGTGTCCTTGATTAGTAGAACACACCAACTTCCTTTCGCATTTAACAAGCATCCCTATTGGAATATTTAGTCATTAATTTGAATAGATATGATGTATATGGTAGATGTGGTGTATATGGTAGATATTTTATGATGTGTATATTCTTGATTTGATTGTAATTATGGTTGTAGATTGGATAGCTTGATTATAGGGCCTAGCTTAATTGTAGGAGTTTGTAGAAGTTTTGTTTCATATACATCGTAAGTAATATGCGGATTTAGGATCGGTGGTGGTAAGAGTGACTGTGATCTACATGCTTATTGTGATGCTGATTGGGCTGGTTGTCCTATTACACGTCGTTCTACTTCCGGGTATATGGTCTTTCTTGGTGCCGCTCTTGTGTCTTGGCGCTCCAAGAAACAACCTGTTGTTTCTCGTTCTTCTGCTGAGGCCGAGTACCGTGCTATGGCACATGATACTAGTGAGATTGTGTGGTTACGTCAACTTCTTGCCGATCTCGGCGTTCCTGTTACGCGCCCGGTTATCCTCCGTTGTGACAATCAAGCCGCCTTACACATTGTGGCCAATCCAGTTTTTCATGAACGCACAAAACATATTGAGATTGATTGCCATTTTGTTCGTCAACACTATGTCAATGGCGTTGTGCATCCGTGCAAGGTCCCCGGTCCCCATCAACTTGCTGATGGGTTTACTAAGGCTCTTGGTCCCGAGCTCTTTTGGCGGTTTAGTGGCAAGTTGGGCATGCTCGATATTCATGCGCCAACTTGAGGGGGAGTATTGGAATATTTAGTCATTAATTTGAATAGATATGATGTATATGGTAGATGTGGTGTATATGGTAGATATTTTATGATGTGTATATTCTTGATTTGATTGTAATTATGGTTGTAGATTTGATAGCTTGATTATAGGGCCTAGCTTAATTGTAGGAGTTTGTAGAAGTTTTGTTTCATATACATTGTAAGCAATTTTGGTAATGAGAATCAATACGTGATTGCACGTTTTCTTCAATCCCAAATGCAGTGTTAATAGACAGAAGATTAAGGAACAAAATCTGAAACTTCACAACGTCATATTCTTCACTAAAACCCTAATCATTCTCCACAAACTTATTGATCTGAGCAGAAGCATTGCAAGCACAATGATTGCAAGAACATACAAGAATTCACCTAAGCACAATCTATTCTTCCTAAATTACTTTTACTTTCGTATGGTAGTCAAGAACTGGCATGCTTTCTTGTTTTACATAATAGAATTTCTCCTACAAATTTGAAAATCTAAATGCATCGGCAATACCATATCTAGTCTTCTAATCATTCCAAATGTCTACTGCATTATCTATCCACATATTACTTTATCCAATAGATGAAATAACAGAGTTTAAAATCCAAGATGTGATCGTGTTATTAGCCCTAGTACAGACAGTAAACTTACGATCATCTAGCTGGATTTGCTATCGTGCCATAAAGGAAGCCTACCTTGTATACTCCAGCCATGATAATTGTGGGCACTGAGTAATGGTTGAACTAGCATGAGCGAGGTTGACGCCATTGATGGAAGTTGCAGGAAGCTTGTTTTGGGGGGGGGGGGGAGACTTTGTGTAGATCATACAAAAGGTTCAAGAACACAAACACATCATCTCTGATACCATGTTAAAATTCACTAACTGGAAGAAAATTTGATGAGAAAGAGATGAAAAAATGATAGTTGCAGAAGTATTGAGGACGAAAGCATGTACAGAGGGAGAAAAGAAGAGAGCAGAGAGGAGAAATTCTCATTCATTCAACCAAAAAGAAACTATACAATGTCTCCGTATATAAACAACTGAGAACCCACATAAGTATGCATGTGTTAATTACAAATAACTAGCTGCACTTCATCGTTCCATTTTCTTTGGAGGCCACGTGACTCGTGTTACTAAGTTGACTAGGACCAGTGACGTGGTTAATTTGACTCTACTGCCTTTGACTACTTCTATCATATCTCTGTTCCTCTACATTGTATGTCTCAGATGTCTTAGTGTGTTTCCTTTGATTGCAACTCTAGCTGACCTCAACATTGTGCTTCTATGAGTTTACCTATCTATGTTTGCTCAACTCGACAAATCGGTTTGCCATGGCCGTCCTTGCGCTAAATGTGATGCTATGCTCTTTTATCTTGTCACCTAGGTTTAGCTTCACCTCGTCAATTTGGCTCAGTATTGCTATCCTTTTTTCTAATGTGCTGTTGCGATCTTTCAATTCGTCACCTCAGCTACTATTGTCACTTCGTCACCTCAGTTCAGTATTGTTGTCTTTTTTTTCCAATTTGCTTTTGCGATATTTTACCTCGTCACCTCGGTTCAACAAAGTAGTCTTGCCACTGTATTTATCGTCATCTTTTGACACCCTTGACCGCTTGTAGATTATAATATGGTAAACTTTAGTTCTCAGCATATTCTCCAGCAGATTGACGTATTTCGAGTTGTCATTCAAACTTGCTTCAGGAAATCTGGTACTTCTGTATTTTACTAGCAATAGGTCACGTAGTCTATATGTATTTCAATGATTTTTCGTGACATGACTAGTTGTTTTAAGACGTCTAGCGTTTTTCCTTTTCTTTTTCATTGTTGTATTTTACTTATATGTCACGTAGTTTAAACCAATCTTTTAGACAGCTTTATAGAAAGGAATTTTAGAAATGACCATCCTTTCTATACAAGGGATGTTTAGCAAGAAAAAGGGTGGGGCAATGGAGGAAAATATTCACCTACGATCCTTGTTACGTCCATCCATTCCTTGCTAAACTTTGCCATGAAAAAAAAAAGAAAAAAACACGTCCAAACAAAACATAGAACTAAAAGAAAGTTTCCTACTCGGGTAAAGATTATGAAACGCTTAGGTAGCTGATTTGCATCATTAAAGTTTCATAACCTACTTTACATGATACCGATGTAATAGATTGCATCTAATATTAAGTCTTAACAATCATACTGTGAGGATTTAAATCGCGTTGTTAGTTTTAATATACTCATAACTCGTTTCAGTTCAAATTATTTATAGTTAACTCTCGTGTCTTTTACCTAATAGGTCCTAATAGATGCTCATTTTCTAATTTTTATTCTCCACAAATAGTGGGTGATCAATATCTAATTTGCATTCTACACAAATTTCTAGTAGGGCTTGGGCCCCTTGGGGGTTATGAACTCAACAAGTGCCTGACTTTTTCCTGCATGGCCAGTTAAACCCAGAGGAAGAAGATTTCAATGTTTGTCAAAACACAGGCGGATCCCCACGGCCACAGCTAGAGCCACAGAAGAATGTTTGTCAATATTCTCCACCCACTGATATTCCTGTTGTCTCCATCCACCCCGTGTCGAATTTCTCAATAGTGAAGGCAAAGAAATTTCTTAGTTAAGAGCAAACAAATGGAGAAATACAAAAAGACAGAGAGTGAGACAAAGACACTCCACACACACGAGTATATTTTTCTCAGATGATTTTCAAGTCCAATCCAATGCTTCTTGTCATTCAAATCACAAAATCTTTTCTTTCTTTGTTCTGTGTCTTTGATAAGATTAGCTGAAAGCTTCTATTTCCATTGCCAAATAAGAATCTCTCTCTATCTCAAAGAAAAGGGGGTCCTCAGTGATTTTCAAGTTTGCTTGTATTGGAATGGAAGTGCATAGCCTCAGGGTGTTTGTATGGCAAGTGATCTTTCTTGGAGGAATTACTTCATGGGTTATTTTGTGTTCATTGCTCAATGTGACTATAAAGATTAGATCTTTAATCCAACCGTGGGTCTGTGATCAAGTCACTTCTGGAACTCCCTTGATTCTTGCAATTCAGGTGTGCTAAAAATCCCATCTTTGCCCTGAATTTTTTTAAAGAAGTTTTTTTTTTTCTTTTTTGCTGTCAGTCTTTTTTATTCCCTCTGGGCCCAATTGTGCTTTACTTTTTATGGGTTTCTTGCAGAAATATCAGCACTGTGTTTTGGATGATCTGTTTACTGGTTTATCATTTGTTGTTTCTGTACCTTTCTATACCGCCTTTCTCCCCTTGGTTTACTGGGTATGTTCCATTTTCTCTTGTTGATTGTTTTACTCTCTGTGCATGTATCGAGGGTTCTGCATTTATTTGTCATTTGTCTATGTTATTAAGTCATTAATAGTGATTGATTGCAGGGTGGGCACATCAAATTGTTTAGGCAGTTGATTCTTCTGCTGTCTTTTTGTGATTACATAGGGAACAGTACTAAGGTGGTGGTTCTTTCAAGCTCCTTTTTCGCTTAAAAAATAGAAGGTTTTTTGTGTATTCATTAATTTAAAATCTCCTTTTGCAATTCTGGATGTAATCTGTGGTGATTGTAATGACAGGATTTGATATCAGCCCCAAGGCCCAATTCACCACCTGTTACAAGAATAAGATCCACAAAGGAGGAAGAAGAAAATGCACTGGAATATGGATTACCATCTTCACATACTCTTAATACTCTCTGCTTGGCTGGGTATGATGATTCCTGGAATTGCCGACCCCCATCCTTTTCACATGCTTTGTCTATTCTTATTTTTTATTTTTTAAAAAACTTGTATTCGTTCTTTCTTCTCATTAGCTCCCACTTTGCTGTTCCATACCTCTGATAGGTCTGAAACATGTTTGAGGATGCATTCCAAAATTTTGGGACACATATCAAGGGGATCCTTTTTCCTTTTACCTGATTAGTTGGGAAGAGGAGAGAGATTTTTGTTTCATAGGGGTAATAAGGTGGTGGAATTTGAACCTTGGTAGAAACGTAGGAAGCACTATGACATTTACCGCTATTGCCCAATTTATGTTTCCCATATTAATGAGGTATTGATTTAATTTTTGTTATTCTTATATTTAGTTTGATACATTTTCTTTGTTGGCAATACAGGTATCTGCTTCACTATGTCTTATCATACTATGTAGTCGGAAATATTTTTACATTAACAGTGGGAGTGGCAAGTGTAATAGTGCTTGTAGGTGTTACTGGTCTTGGTAAGCTTCAAGTCCTTCTGTTGGCTACTTTTGTGCTAATTCCCCCACCATATGTTCCTGAAGTCTGCATATTCGTATTCTTTTTTCTTAGGGAGAATTTACCTGGGGATGCACAGCTTTATTGACATCATGGGTGGTCTAGTTCTGGGTTCGTTGATCCTCGGGATGTGGCTTGCTGTTCAGAGATACATAGATGATTTTGTAATTTCAGGGAAAAATGGTACCGATACTGACTCGATTGGTGATCTATTGCTTTAATGTCTTCATGTCAGCTCTTCTAGTACATTGTTTTCATATTCCAGACTCAAGTTTGGCCTTCAAGGCAAATTGTGCATCCAATTTGCTGTTTCTAAAAGTTCAACTTTTTTTTGATAACAATGTATTAGCCTTAGCTGGAAGTTTGTATATTTTCATAGGCCTAAGGAGCTCAGTTGATCAAAAATCATGCATATCAGACTTGGGTTGGTTGACTTTGTGGTATTTGAGAGTGGATCTATTTGGAATCTAATAGGCATCAGCTAAAGTGGATCTATAGGGAAAAAATGATAACCCAGCTCCTCTGGAGTAAAGTAATGTTGTTTTGGTCATGCCTCACGAATAACCAAAATTTGGCAAGAAAATTCCTCAAGATTGATCTTCTGTCTGAAGGTTTTGATCAAGTGAAATTTCACATATTGATTCTATTTCAGGGCCTTGTACTTATCTGATTCCGTAGGAAACTAAAGATTTATATGTTCTGTCAAAACTTACCTGGTTTCCTGTTCCAACTGAGTAATAATCAAATTAGTAACACTAATTTTTGCCTCCGTTGACAGAGGCGATATCCCGTGATCTTGTAAGTTCATGTTTGATTTATTGGTATGTTCTATTCATATTATTCCTGGAAAGCCTACTTTAAATGGCTATGTGGCCTTACTATTGATTCATAAAGCCTGTACAAGCATCTCTTATCAGAACTTAAAGAAGGATAACCTGCAAAAGCTAACCTTCATGTTAGATACGCCTACGTTTAGCACTTGAAAGAGTAAGCTTTGTATTAACACTGCCTGTCATTATTTCAGTTGTGCCCTTCTGGTCCGCCCTCAGCTTGTTGTTACTCTTCGCTTATCCAGCGCCAGAGCTGCCGACTCCAAGTTTTGATTTCCACACAGCATTCAATGGGGTTTCCCTTGGAGCTGTAAGCATCATTCGCAACCTCTAGTTTGCTATCCAGTTCACATGATTTTCTTATTGTTTCTGATCTTTATTTACCGTTTACTTGTTGCTTTTATGATAGTTCTGATCAAGTCTGACAATATTATGACCAGGTGATCGGAATACATCAAACTCGTCACCATTTCCATCATGAAGATGTTCCACGCCTCTTTACTTCTAACCTTTCGTTGCTTAACTTTTCGGCTAGAGTTGCAGTGGGGATTCCAATTATACTTATTGTGAAGTTTTGCAGCAAGGCTCTTGCCAAATGGATTCTTCCCATATTAGCCAAAATCTTGAGTATCTCCATAAAATCTAGTGGCTATGTTTCAGCATTATGTGATATCCCTGAATACGAAAAACCAGTTGAGACGAGACAAACTGAATCTGGTGGTTATGTTTCTGCATCAGCACTATGTGGTACCCCAAACATTGAAAAAGCAGTTGAGATGAGACAAAATGAATCTGGTGGTTATGTTTCAGTATTATGTGATACCACAGAGATCGAAAAACAAGATGAGATGAAAAAGATTAATCCTAGTGGTTATGTTTCAGCAGTATGTGCTATGCCTGAAAGTGGACAAGCAGTTGAGATTCGACAAACTGACTCTTGTGGTAACATTTCAGAATTATGCGATACCAAAAACAGTAAAAGACCATCTGAGATGAGACAAACTGAATCTAGTGGTTATGTTTCACCATTATGTGCTGCTTCTGACAGTGAAAAAGCAGTTGAGATGAGACAAACTGAATCTAATGGTAACGTTTCAATATTATGCGATACACCAATCAGCAAAAAACCAGCAGAGATGAAACAAACCGAATCTAGTGGTTATGTCTCAGCAGTATGTGCTGCACCTGACAGTGAAAAAGCAGTTGAGATGAGACAGGCTGAATCTGGTGGTTACGTTTCAGTATTATGGGATATCCCAAACAGCAAAAAACCAGCTGAGATGAATCAAATCGACTCTAGTGGTTATGTTCCAGTGTTATGTGCTACATCTGATATTGAAAAAGCAGTCGAGATGACAGAAACTGGTTATCTGCAGAAGCTATTCCTTCTCTCAAACCAGCATTGTTTTGATGTTGATACCGGTATAAGGTTTATTCAATACACTGGTCTTGCTTGGTCTGTAGTTGCTCTTGTTCCATATGTGTTTTCTCGTCTTGGTATATGATGTGGAATTTAAGTACTGGTCCTCTTTCATTTTCCTCTTTTCTTCTTCGGCTATTTTTGCCTCATGTAAGAAGGAATACAGTTGTAAGGAATATACAGGAATTGTATAATTTATTATATGTATCATGTAATGAAAGGAGGAATACTTGAGTTTCTGCAACAGGCACACGTGTAATTAAATGTTCAATGAATGGCCTTTGGTTAGTGCTTAAACTTGTTGCTGATAAAATATTGATCAGTCTGTTCATGCCGTTGGCATTGCCAGAATGATTTTAAGGACTGGCCCTGTTGCTAGAACTGGGATTGTTTAAGTTATTGCATTGTTAGCCGAATACATCCATAAGCCATATATTGTTTTTCTTCATCTATGCTGTCAGTATGAGGTATGTTGATGCCATGAAATCCTGTGCTAATGAATCTTTTCGTGGCGCGCGCGCTTTGGATTACTTGGTACATGCTAGTTTCTATGGTTCCCTAAAAGGAGCAGATTGTTTACCTGATGTCATGAAGGAATGAGAGCTTCCAGCATTCCGTATTGTTAGATTATTCACTAAAACCAATTCATCTTTCATACAAGAATTGCATACAGAATATATCAAGATTATATAATAATGAAAGATGTTGCATATCTAAACCTTTCTTCAAGAAATCCATTTGTCATGAATCACATAAAAATGATAAGTACATCGTTGGAATCTTATTCTATAGTGAGATTTACATAAAGAAACACGGAAAGGAACGAAATTCTTCATCTGTAAGCTGCAGGGCTAAGAAGGCATATAAACGGCAGGGGCTGCTGGAAAATATTTGGCTTTATCCCAATCTTCCTTTCATAACATGTTTCCTAAGCCCTGGAATATGAATGTTTAGGATGTAATCCTTCCAATCTATTTTGTCGATGTCGAATCCAAACTGCCGCTGTTCTTCCGTAGACATGCATTCAATCAACAGTCTAGTGTTGCTGCTGTCAAACCTGCAATAAACTTTTCTTGTTTGGGTTAATATGCCAAGTAGAGGTGATGCTGCGAAGATGCGGTACGTACTAAGTTACTTCACCTTCCTTTGTAGAAAGTGTATGGTTTATATAGACTAGCCAAGTACTTTGTTTGGTCAATTGATTTCTTGTAGATGCTTTCAAGCTTTTCAGGTGTCTTTTTGCTAATTCGTGTGGGACGTGCTCTTACACCTGAACGATCGATGGCTTCTTGTATGAGGTGAGAGGAAAAGTCTTCCATGGAGCTGAAAAGCTTCATTCTTGGAACATAAACTGGTGCCCCTTTTGAGTCAATGCAAGGTGAGGTGTTGAAATACTCATAAAACAAGCTGTTCAGGTACTTGAACCCTAGTGGATTTACAACAGAAGACGCAATCTGGTAAACGTTGCTCTCAGGTGTTCCAGCTGCCCCATGCTTTGCCATAGCTGCTATTGTAGCATTTACCACCATGTCAGCTGGAACCTAACACAAAAGTCATGTTTTCATTCACTTGTGAGATGAATGCAGGTGAAAAAAAGGGTTCAAAACCGAGAAAAATTGCGCGTTTCAAGGATGGATACATTGGATGGACCTAAAGATCAGGTATATTATATGTTATGTGGATACAAGTATCAAATTACCACATCAAGGACTCCATTGGGATCAGCCAGAAACCCTGTTACCTGCCCCTTCCCATAGTACAGAAGAATAGGGTCCATCATCCTGGAGGAAAAGGAGACCATCATAAATGTTGTCCGAGAAAGGTAAACTTATATAAACCTGAAAAATTTTACTGAAAATTTTTTTATAACACGCCGTGTGACGTGTGGACTTCGCATACACATTAATATTAGTCTCTAGCAGTAGTATTAATTTTTAGAAAACAGGGAGCAGGACCTGAATCTAGGATCTCATGTTCTAATAAACTATTAGAAAGATGATTAGTTTTTGTTTCCGTTTCCAATGGAGTTAATGACACACTCTTTCTTGACTTTGGAATATGATGGAATAAAGCAAAACGACTCACTAAATTGGGTGCGCCCCCATACCCCGCCATAGGCAGGATCAATGGGGTAATGTTGTTGTTGTAAAGAAGATTAGTTTATACATTTAACATTGATAAAACCAAAAACTACCGTTTTTCACCTGTTTCCCTCAATCCATCCAGGAAATGGCTCCTTGCAAGTGCTCTCAATAACACTCGGTCTAATTGTAACCACTGGCAAGTCACCTCTCATATCATCGATGATCATTTCCCCCATTGCTTTTGTGAACACATAAGCATCTTGCCATCCAAATTTGTTCGCCCTAGACATAAATATGATCGAGTTCCACATTACCATCAGTAGTACAGAAGATAATCAATTGTCAGTTAGAGCAAGATCCTTGATTTGTTACCTCTCTAAGCCAAGTTTCTTCATTTTTTGAGTTAGGAGTTCATCATCATCAAGACCTTGTTTTGCCTCCAACACCAACTTTATCTCATCTTCGACCTTCAAATCTGTTCCATGGAGGATTGTCTCTCCTGCATAAAATGGCTTTTCCATGATCCTCCCCTGCCTTTGCCCATTGACATAAGCTGTGCCAGAAAAAAGGAAAAAGAATGAGATTGAATACTTACTATGATACTCAAATATCTGAAAAAAAAGCAACCTATAGATTACATTATCGGAAGCTTCCTATTTGTATTTAATAAATTCTCTCACTAACACACTATCACATCATATCCCTATTATTGTGTCATTTATGCAGGTATATATAGAGCCGGAGGTCTTACTGGAAGCAAACTCTCTATCCTTTGGAATAGAGGTATTGTTTGTCTGCCGCTCACCCTCCCCAGACCCTAACGATAGCTTTTGCTGACGTTGGGATATACTGGATATGAGTGATTGATTAATACTAACATTACATACCATTTTGTTACTAGTAAGCTGATTACATGTTCTGCTGTTACTCAATTACCTGTTGAGACTTGCACAAAGAGCTTGATCTTGTGACATTGCTTCGCGAAGCTCATCAAGCGGCTTGGTCCACGAGTATTGATGTCAAGTGCGAGATCATACCTATAGAAGATGCATACATATTTGCAGTAAACACACATGCACAGATTCAAACTAGGACACGAACGCGCGAATGTGCAGTACCTTTCATCAAAAGTTGTATTTGCTGCAGAGTTCACTATTACATCGACCTCTTTAGCCATCATTTTAAGTAAACTTTCATCCAGCCCAAGATTATCTTGGCAGACGTTTCCAGGCACAGGAACTATCTTGCTCAACATGAAGCTTAGATAATATTTTCCATATTTTTGCTTGAGACTCTGGAAAAGTTCACCACTGACAATCTGTATATGTTGGCATCCATTGACCCGTTAAACACTTTACAATTTTCAGAGTTGACTTATGTTCAAGATCAGGGTGAATTTTCTTAAAGAAGGTCTAAGTTCATGCTCTATTATCTGTTGCAAATTGTTGAATAAAGATTGTAAAAAATGCAGATATAATACCTCATTTTGCACTCTCTCAACTGCAGCTTCCTTGTCTTTTGCCTTGACCAACACAAATATCTTGTGCACATCTGGTATTGTTCTTATTATCTTTTCAATAAGGACTGTTTTGTCACATAATATACATGTTTTTAATTGTTGGAGCAGCCATCAAAAGAAAAAAAGTAAAAAAGGAGAACTTTAGCAAAGGAGTAAGTACATTCTCAAGAAAGTATTAAGAGCAGTGACAAATGAATAGTCCTTTTGGTTAGTAAAAGTAACAGCAGCTTATGAGTTGAAGGATAGTTAAGAACTTACATGTACAATTGTTCATGCCATGCAGGTTTAATGTACTTAGTTGCAATAAAATCTTAGCAGGTATACCTATTAACAATTTGGCTTTTGACAGAAGATCCTTGAATCTTTGATCGAAGTCAAACAAATTTTGTGACACGTAAAAAGAAGAAAATGAACCCTATGAAAGACTATTGGGCGTTCCTGGTGCACTATGCTTCCGCGTTTGCGTAGGGTCTGGGGAGAGGCCGGATCGCTTCGCGATTTGATGTACGCGGTCTCACCTTATACTTTGTACAAGAGGCTGTTTCTACGGCTCGAACCCGTGACCTCCAATAACCTTACCAGTTGCTTTTAGGGCTGTTGAACGAACAAGACATTTTGCGAATTGTTCGAGTTCGGTTCGTATTCGTTCGGTAATTATTCATTAACGAGCTTAATTCAAATAGGTATTCGGGTTCGTTTAGTTAAATGAGCCGAACTGTTCGCGAACGGTTCGGCTCGTTTAAACAGTTATAAGGTTATCAAGCCGAACTCAAACCAATTTTAAAGTTCGTTTAGCTAAACAAACTGACCCGAACAGTTCGTTTAGCTAAAGGAATCCGAATTCGAAAACCTAATATTCGGTTCGGCTCGGTTCGTTAACACCCCTAGTTGCTCTAAGGCCTGTCCTGATGTGAAACACCATTACATGCCGACAATGCAGACTGCCCTATCATAAAATCTTAGTTTTAATTTCTGCAAGCATCAATACTTTGTCTTTCATAATATGATCATCCGTTCAGGGTTTTGTAAGATTCTTAAGATAAGTGCTCCTTCGAGTTCTTCTGTATCTATTTCACATTATTGTTATACCTTTGCTCGATATTAAGTATATTTTATTTCTTTTTTAAGTTTTGTCATGCGTCTAATCTATTGACATCTAATGACGAAATGTACAGAATAGGTAAGCAAAAGGAAAATAAAAAAATAAAAGGAAAAAAAGGTACAAATCATGAGTATACAAAATTGTTCTCAACACTAATCCTACCAAAAGACTCTGGTCTCAATCTTCTTACATGTGACAAACCAATCATGCATTAGTGCATATGCATACCATAATCAAAGCTGTAATAACATATTTACCTTTTCCAAGGAAGCCAGTAGCCCCAGTGACAAACAAGGTTTTCCCTCCAAGAAACTTCTTGATTCCAATCCCAGTGTCATCATTACCCATTTTAACCATAAAATCAGCTGAAGATCCACACACATTACTCCCATTAGGAACCAAATCATGATCCTTCATCTCCATCTCCCCCTCCTGCACGCTCACCATGTTGTTAGTATTGGTTTTGATGCCATTTGGCTGAGACATAACCAAACCCTTGTCGATTATCGCGGCGCCCACGTGTTGATCCGTGGTTGCTTCCACCAAGCTTGATGATTTCCTCATAGCATTTCCTTGGCAATGTACAATGTGCTTATTATGCCTTTTCTTGCATTGCCACCCTCCAACAATATGCTTGTGATCATCATTTGTAATCTTAATGGAGACAGAGGAGATTGAAGTAGTGAAAGATAGAGCCTCCATTAATGAGATTGTAAGGTTATAAAAAAGAAGTTAAACTAGAAAGTTCAAAAGGGAAAAAAAATGTAGTATTGTATTTTGAGGTTTAAGTGTTGGTGGAATGCAGGAGGGGGGTTGTGGGGGATTCAATTCATATTTGATCACTCTCTTTTGGCTTTAGAAAAACAAAGGGAAACTAGTGAACAAACAAATTAAGTAGATTGTTTTAAGTTATGGGTTGGGTGGATATTTCTTTTGTAACAAAAGGAGGGAAGAGGAAAGAGTGTGAACGTTGCAAAGATGGTTGAGGTCTTGAGAATATTTTGGGGTTGAGAATCAAGAGAAGTTGCTCTCTTTTGCCTTTGCCTATCCTTTTGGCTAACCTTTAGCTAAGTTCTTCTTACTTTTCTTTTCTTCTACCCTTTTTTGTGACTCGCTCTTTACTTGTATGATTACATAGAGAACTTATATGATTTTAATGAAATTTAGGAAGTACTTATCAAACGTGTATAATACTCACCCCAAATTACACGGGGGAGTGACTTTATAAAAACTCTTTTTTTAAGTCTTACCAATTGTTAAGAAGAGAAATCAGTTACTGCGGATTTGAAGCAAACGAAAAAAAGACACAGTGAAGAAATTTTATGTGATCTTGTCTGTGTCAAACAAGTTTTTTAAAGAAATTTACGTTAAATGTTTCGTATGAAATACAACGGAAAAGTTATATCCACCGTTACAATGGACACGCATGGATTGATTTAGTTTACTTCCTTCAATCCTAATTATCTTTAATTTTTAGAAAAAGAAGCTCTTTGATGTCACAAGTTAGTTTATTGGATCTTTAGCTATACTTTGGCCATGTTAAAAAAGAAGTAAAATACCAATATTGCGCTGCTACTTGATTTCGAAAGGTCGCCTCTTGAATTTTCTCTCCAAAAATGGGTAGAAAGATTGCATCGACTTTTACATTTTCAGGAACAGGGAAAAAGGAATACAACACTTCACAAATAATTGGGAAATGTTTTTATTTCATTCGCTTGAAAAAGATTTTGTTTAATATTGTTATACTATATATATTTTTTGGGGAACTAGTGACCAAACAACAAAATAACAGACAAACCACATCTCCGGACTCAAAATAAAAGTTTAAAAGGATGCTTGTCCAATGGTTGTTAAATTGATTTTGGTATTAAACGACAAGGTTTTAGCTTTCCTGAAACAAGTAATCAATGTAAAAGAAATTATTTAATGTAGCATACATTTGTACATCTAATTACCCCAATCTTTTTACTGAACTACAGATATAAAAAGCATCCTATTTGTACGTAGTTGTCAAAAACAACAATCAAACAAACAATACAATTCAAGAACAAGATCAAAAGAAAATTTATCAAACAATGTTTTGAGAGAAAAACAGTTATTGCTCAAGTGTTCTTTTTGTAACTACCAAAATCAGAATTGTACTGTACACTTCTTCTCCTTTCGGTTATATCAGTCGCTGAAGAAGGAGAAGAAAACAGTTAACCAACAAGTTTACAATTATGCCCTTCTAACTGAACCTATACAACGTTTTAACTAGGGACATTCTTGTAATTTCACATTATTTAAAACGTTCCCGCGTGCACCGTTCTTCTTCCTGCTTCCTGCGCAACTCTTCCTCACTACACCTTTCTCTGATCACTTCTTCCATCGACACCCAATTGCCTTCCGTCCGTGATCCACTGACTCCTAATTAATTCAAGCCACTAAGACTGCGTTGCCCTTCTCTGCACACACAATCACCTGATCATCATGGTTCAAGATTCTTGCTCATCTACTCCCACTTCCTCTTTACAGTCTGGATTGTCATCATCTTCAACACCCCCCAATCCTGACTGGGAAAACAAATTACAGACTCCCAATGTTGCAGTCAGTGTGTTCAATCTCTTGGAATCCAGAGCCTTAATGAAAATGCCAGCTAGTTGGAGTTCTGTTCTAATTGGCATGAGCTTGATCACACCTTGGAATTTTCTCTTACGACGTGGCAATTAATCTCTATATGCTTAGTCCTCTCATGAAAAACGGGATTCTCCACAATATAAATGGCACTTCTGTTATCACAGAACACCTCCACTGGATCTGAATGTGTCACCTGAAGATCTCTGAGCAGGTAGAGTATCCATTGGACCTCACAAGTTGCTGAGGCAAGAGCTCTGTACTCAGCTTCAAATGAAGATCTGAAAACTGTGTTTGTTTCTTGGGTTTCCATGATATCAATGCATCTCCAAGAAACATACAATAGCCAGTTACTGACCTTCTGCTTTCCAAGCATCCACCCCAATTCGAATCTGAGAAAGCTGCTAGCTTGAGTGACCCACTGCTAGGGAATAGTAATCCCTGTCCTGGGGTCCCCTTCAGATACCTTAGTAGCCTTTGAGCCACTTTCCAATGCAGCAGTGTGGGTGTGTCCAAAAACTGACTCAGTTGTTGCACCGTATAGCTTATATCAGGCCTTGTTATTGTAAGATATAATAACTTGCCAATCAACCTTCTCTAGCTAGGCACATCTTCAAATGAAGGAGAGTCACCATGTGAGAGTTTCAGGTTCTGTTCCATGGGGTTACCAACAGGTTTAGATGCCAGGTGTCCAGTCTCTTCCAATAGCTCAAGGGTATATTTCCTTTGGCAAAGCATCACCCCCCTTGAGACCTGGCTAATTCTAACCCCAGGAAAAATCTGAGCTCACCTAGGTCTTTGATCTTAAAAGCAAAATGAAGACTGGCTTTGAGATGCTGAATAGCTGCCAAGGAGTCACTAGCCACCACAATGTCATCGACATAAATCAGAAGAGCCAAGAAAGAGCCTGCCTGTTGTTTAGTAAACAAGTGTAGCCATTCTTGGATTGAACACACCCCTCAGAGAGGAGAAATGAGGTGAGCTTGGCATTCCATTGTCGACTTGCTTGCTTAAGTCCATATAGTGACTTAAGAAGCTTGCAGACAGTTCCTGGTGGTGTAGAAATGCCTTCTGGTGGATGCATATAGATGTCTTAATCCAAGTCCCCATGAAGAAATGCATTATTTACGTCCAGCTGATGAAAAACCCATCCTTTAATAGCAGCCAAGGCTAGCACTAGCCTGACAGTGGTCATTTTGGCCACAGGACAGAATGCATCTCCATAGTCAACTTATGCTTGTTGAGTGTATCCTTTAGCCACCAACCGAGCTTTATATCTCTCTATAGACCCATATGCTTTTCTCTTGATCTTATATACCCATTTGCATCTAATGAGTTTCTTTCTTGGTGGCAAGGTAGTAAGGACCCAGGTGCTATTGGCCTCCAGGGCTGCTAACTCCACTGCCATGGCCTGTTGCCAGTCCACTGAGCCAGCTGCTTGCTGATAAGATTGAGGCTCTTGCTGCATACTAACATTAAGTACATACCTTTTGAACTGTGGAGCTAATTGATCCAAAGAGTAATAGTGTTCAATGGGATAGGATACATAAGTTGAAGCAGCAGTTTTTAGTGATGTAGTAGGATGTAATGCAGCTAAATGGTTACAGTAATAGTCATTAAGATAGGATGGCTGTTTTCTGGTCCTGATGGCACAAGGCTCAGTATTGCAAATGGGTGGTGAGGAGACGAAAGTGTCAGGATAGGTGTTGAATTGATCCTCTGATCTAATCACAAGAGGAATATCAAGAGTAATGGATGGCTGGTGTACTGAATCAGATGGCTGATGGCTGGATGTATTATGAGAGTCAGATGGTATGGGGTCTGATGATTGAGAAGAGTGTGGTTGCAATGTTTGAGAAGGAGAAGGGGCATTACAATCAGGATTGGTGTTTTCTGCAGAAGGCATATCTTGCATTGAAGAAGATAGCCATAAAGGATCAGGAATGTGAGGAGATTAGGCATTGGTCACAGAAGATGGAGCCTCTGCTAAGGCATTTGAAAAAGGAAATTGTGTTTCTAGAACTTGACATCCTTAGACACAAATATATTTTTTGAAGTAAGGTTTTGCAGAATATATCCTTTTGATATGGATGGGACCCCTAGGAATACACATGGAATTCTTCTGGGAGTGAACTTGTGCTTGTCTGTAAATGTGTTGTAGGCAAAAGTCAAGCACCCAAAAACCTTGAGGTGATGATATGTTGGAGGCTGCTGAAAAGGATTTCATAGGGGGTTTTTTGGGATAAAACTGGAATTGGTATTAGGTTGATGAGGTACACAGCATGGGTCACATCAAAACCCCAGTGAGAGTCAGGTAGCTGGGCTTAGAATTTTGGAGATATGACTACAGTCAATATATGTTGGCGTTTTCTCTCCATTAGCTCATTTTGTTGTGGGGTATATATACAACTAGTCTGGTGAATTATGCCATACTGTATATAGTATTGAGACATTTTGAATTCTGGTGCATTGTCACTTCTAATCACCTTCACTTTCTTTTCAAATTGATTATGCACATAAGCACAGAAGCTTTGAAGTATATGTCTAACTTCAGCTTTAGATTTCATCAAATACAACCAAGTATACCTACTACAATCATCCGTAATGGTAAGAAAATATTTCTGAGAATACAAGGTAAGGTGCCTGTTTGGCCCCCAGACATCTACATGAATCAAATGAAAAGGCTGAGCAGAAATGGAAACAGAAACTGGAAATGGTAATCTATGTAATCTGGCAAGAGGGCAAATTGTACATTGTTCACCAGGGGTATTGACAGATACTGAATCATTACATTTTTGAATTTCCTATATTCTAGGGGCAGAAGCATGTCCCAATCTATAGTGCCACAGCATAGCTGGTGAAACAATCTCAGAAGTGGAAGTGAAGCAAGCAGGTTTCTGATCAAGCATACAACCATGTAAACAGTAAAGTCCTTGTGCTAACTTAGCTGAATCAATCATCCTATTGGATAATTGATCCTGAATCAAACAATAAGCACCAGAAATTTGAATCAGTATATTAGGATCTGAAGCCAATTTGCTTAGGGAGATGAGATTGTAAGAGAATGGTGGTACAAAGAGAACATCACATAGAGTGAGGACTGAATTAATGGCTATAGAGCCAATGTGTGTGTCTGCAACTGAGAAATTATTAGGCAGGTTTATAAAGACATTATTAACATGTTTCACGGAAGAAAATAGATTAAGGCATGAGGTAATGTGATCAGTAGCTCCAGAGTCCAAAATCCATGTACTAAGTTTGTTAGTATGAGAATTACCTTTCATCTCACTAACTTTAGCACATAGTGTTAGTGTATGTGCCCTAGGCCATGATTTGGATATTTATGTTATGCATTTATTATTAATATAAGAGGTTTTATTATCATTATTGTTGGTTAGTATGTTGCACAATTTTGATATATGTCCCTGATTCATTATTGTTATAGAGATAAAATAATTTATAATCAGTATGAGTATTGATTTGATAATCATGAGATGATTATGTGTATGGTGATACGAATCAATCTCATAGATACTTGTTAGAGAACAGTGTATTGGATAGACCCATCATGAGATTACTACATGGATTAGCGTCATAAGTAAATCTCATGATAGTCATGTTTTAATCCTTTGACTTGAGATTGTCATAGTTTCCAACATAAGGACTATTATATTTTGACATGATCAAACGTTATTCGTAACTGGATAATAATAAAGGTCATGATTGAATGTGATAGAAATTATGTAGAGGATATTGAACAATCAAGATAGAATTTGTCCCTCTCTTTTGAGAGAGATATCTTTGGGCCCCTCGATTAGTGAGACTGTGAAATGCATGGCCGTGCTCAAATGAATTGATAGTGTGATCAATATCATTTGTTTTATCAGTCTACTTAGAGATCGAGTAATCATATGTTTGAACTATATAAGTATGACGCTGACCATGACTTATGTTCAAACTAGATATCGTGTGACAAAGGGATTAATGCATGTACTATTATTAGGCTAGTTTGACTTTACTCGTATTAATTGGGTAGTTGTAATGCCTTGCTAGAGGCCAATTACGACTTGTTGGTTTAATAGATATTTAATCAACTGCCAATTAATATGGGCCTATCGGGTCACACACAAGAATGCGTATGGCTGAGATTAATAATATTAATAATACTAATATTGGATATTAATTATTATTATTATTATTAATTTCGTTTTTGTATATATTTATATCATCGGATAATAACAGAGAATCCATATCTGATATGGATTTTGATTGGTGTTATCTAATCCTAACAGAATCCGTATTTGGTGCGGATTATGATAGGTATTAACCAATCCGATCAGGAATCGGATTTTGATATCTATATATATGTATGGAGGATGGTGTATCTCGTACACCACACAACCAGTAGAAAACGAAAGGGCAAGAATCGTTTTTGTGAAAACCGAGTTCTTCAGCCGCGCCGTTTGAAGAGCTAGCACTCCAGGCGGAAGCGTTCATGTGGATACCGACAGAGGGTGTTCGTGATTTCGCACCTCTTCCATCTACAGATTTCGAATCTACGGAGGTATTTTTTGATTTCTTTTTTCGAATTAAACGAACAACACGGATCCTTGGTAGGAAATCAGAGATCAAGTTTTGTTTTCCGCTGCGCGTTTGGCAGTGATCTCGGTTGATTTCCTAACACATAGAACAGTGCCCTGAGCCACAGTCATACCTCTTTCCTGGTTATCATCATGTTTGTTCAACCAGTTCAGTAGCTTTTGATTTTGCTGAGGGGTAAGAACCAGTGACTGCATGCCTTTAGTCACTTGATCTTTCTGTGATTCCTCAGTTTCTATCTCCACTGCTTCACTCAAGTTCACCTGGTTCCTTGGCTTAAATCCAGGAGGATACCCATGTTTTTTATAACATCTATCAACTGTATGTCCCTGCAGTCCACAATGCACACACTGAAAAAGTTTATTTCCCTCAGCACCATATATACCTCCTCCTCTTCTATACCCTTGGCCCCTGCCAGTATAGGCCACAAAATTATCCCCTGGCTGTCCATCAACTAATAAAGCCGTGGGACTGTTGTCAAAAGAACCACCTCCATTATCAGCTAATACCTTCCTTTCATACTTCAAGGCCATGGAAAAAGTAGTATTTATATCAGACAATGGTGTAAGCACAAATACCTGCGATTTGACTGGTTCAAAACTGTCACTTAGGCCTTTCACAAATTTAATAACATAGTCACTCTCCACAAATTTCCTCATCTTAGTTGTAACATCACATGCACAGTTTCTGTAAGTGCAGGTAGGAATTGGTCTAACAACCATTGATTCTTCCTACACAATCTTGAGTTTGGTAAAATATTCACTGACACTCAACTAATCTTGCTTAATGCCATAAAAAGTTTCAAACAAATCAGACAATCTAAATGGATCTGTGCTTCCATACCTCATCTGAAGATCCATCCAAGCGTCATGAGCACTATCACACCACATGATGCTTTGTGCAATTGAGTGTGAAACTAAATTCATCATCCATGACTGTACCATGGTATTAACTTGCCTCCACACTGAATATTGTGGATCTATGGTCAGAGGTTTCTGAATTGTACCGTCTATAAATCCAACCTTGTTCTTCACCACTAATGCTATCTCAAACGTACGACTCCAAGTCAACAGAGGCTGTGCCAGCACTATAGCAGGACTATCATTAGGATGGAGGTAGAATGGATTCTGTAACGGATTCTGCACAGGCAAATCAGCAATTTGATTTTGATTTCCATTTCCTCTTGATCCAAATACAACATTTTGTACTTGAGTTTCATGTAACGCATTTTGGTTTCCTCTTCCACCAGACGAATTAGAAGGACTGTTGTTATGCGTTGTCATATCAAACTTAGCACCATAACCTTATACACAATCGCAATGGAATTTTCTAGTCAATCAAACTCTCAATCGAACGACAAGTGCTCTGATACCATGTCAAAAACAACAAGCAAACAACGAATACAATTCAAGAACAAGATCAAGAGAGAATTAAGCAAACAATGTTTTGAGAGAAAAGCAGTTATTGCTTAGGTCTTCTTTTGGTAACTGCCAAAATCAGAATTGTACTGTGCACTCCTTCCCCTTTGGGTTATATCAGTCGCTGAAGAAGGAGAAGAAAACAGTTAACCAACAAATTTACAATTATGCCTTTCTAACGGAACCTATACAACGTTTTAACTAGGGACATTCTTGTAATTTCATATTATTTAAAACGTTCCCGCGTGCATCGTTCTTCTTCCTGCTTCCTGCGCAAATCTTCCTCACTACACCTTTCTCTGGTCACTTCTTCCATCGACACCCAATTGCCTTCCGTCCGTGATCCACTGACTCCCAATTAATTCAAGCCACTAAGACTGCATTGCCTTTCTCTGCACACACAATCACCTGATCATCATGGTTCAAGGTTCTTGCTCATCTACTCTCACTTCCTCTTTACAGTCTGGATTGTTATCATCTTCAACAGTGGTTTCCATTGTATTTTCAAAAGAAGATATCGCAGAAACAAGTCCAACCAATATGTGCAGCAGAACAATTCATTCACTCATTAACTCTAGCTACTTGAAAAGAGAGTTGTCGATATCCACTGGACTCCTCATCCTCCCTAATTTGTGCAGCACAACAATTCCAAAAGGAAGCCCATAACTTTGCTCCTACCTTCCTCGTGTGCAATTCACACGGGAGCCCAACCACATGACACCAAAACGGAGTAGACAGATAATCATCAGATGTGGGAAGATCATCAGGTTTCCATGGTCGTACGACAAGCAAGCGTTACAAAACAATAAGGTTCTCGATCAATCACTTTTTCCATATCAACAGCAGCATCCAAGATGAACTGATAAGTGTTGACCCTTAATCGTACAAGGCGTAGATGATAAGACTTCCAGACAGTTTACATGGTATGATGCACGTTCTGAACAACGTTCTCACGTTGGGAAATAAATTTGCCAAGCAGATTAGCTTTGCACCCATCAAGCCCGGGTAAACGTCAGTGAATTCAATACAAGTAAATAAAGATTCTTCATCATTGAGGTTAAGAGATTGCAAAAAGGATTGCAAATCAAGTTTCTCCATGCTTTTAAGCTATATCAAGAGAGACAAAAGCCCGAGAGAGAGAGAGAGAGAGAAACCCTAGAGAGGGAAAATCGTTTCTTGACATACAAAATTGCCAATACAAATTTCTTACATGAACAAGAGCAATATATTTATTTGTTCAAACGTATATGAATATTATGTTAAGTTTTAGTAATGAAATCTTTGCGAAATTTTGTTAAGCTAATTCAAGATAAATTTGAGACAAGCATGATTGGCTTATTGGCTGTGTTTATGCGTTCAGTGTCAAAGCATTTGAAGATAAATTCAGGTAATGTAGCGCCTGACTCCCGAACTCTAACATGTGAAACGGTGCATTCGTCGTAGTCTACTACGAGAACTACAAGGCGTCGACCAAACTTCTCACACGTCAATGATGATGTAATTTTTTTTGCGGAAACGATAATTAAACATTCAATTCCAATTTATAAATAATCCCAATACGAAAATAAATGAATATCTGGGCTGACGAAACCCAACACGTCAAACGAAAGTCTAAAGTCTGACATAAAAGAAATAAGTATAGAGTCTATCAACGTCCCTAAGTGGATAATGTCAAGTCCCCAAGAAAATGCTCTCCGCAAGGCTTCACTCTTCCCAGCTAACGCAATCGGACCCATCCTCAACGAAGATATCCTCGAACTCTGGCTACCTGTGGAGGGAAGATAGGGGGTGAGTGATATAGAATCACTCGTAGGTTACCCGTCTCTCCCAAAAAAGAATGATACTCACAAGGATGATGTAAAACCCACAGAGTTTATATCACATATACAAATAAATAAATAAATCAAGAAAACAATACATACCTGACTCAGTTTCGCAAAGTAAGATTTCTTATATCTTGCAACAACTAAAGCATAAGATAAACAACAAACTCACATATTCAAATGCAGTGCGCAACTTCATGATGCATCACACAACATGCTCTTCTCTATCCATGAAATGCTATGCATGTCCCAATTCCTCTCGAATACGGGTGGCTCGGACCCAGCATACATCCATCACACGCCTCGTCAGGTCACATGTTCCATAGGATCACACAGCTCATAGGCCAATACAATGCTCGTGCTATAAGTGCTTCACACTTTAT
>AP025044.1:40407611-40610458 GCA_036186865.1 Eustoma russellianum
CCTTCCCCTCTTTTTTTTCTTTTTTCGTTCTCCGGCCTGGCCCAGAACCAAACCCTTTTTCTTTTTTTTCTCTTATTTTCAGCCTGGCCTAGACTCCAACCCAGCCCGCTACCCCCTTTTTCCCCTGCGTCCTGCTACTCGGTGACCCGGCCCAAATACCCCTGACCGGACCAGTCTGGTCTGGTCCAGTCCCCTAATTGGGTCACAAAACCTGAACCCGAGCCATGCCTTAAACCGAGGTAGCGCCCAACCCTACCCGATCTCCAGAAAATCTCCAAATTATTTTTATAAACCCTAAATCACTTTTAATTTTTTTCCAATTCAATTAATCTTCCAATTTGAATCCAAATTAACTCCAATTAATTTCATTTAACATCAAAATTAACCTACACACACTACACTGCACACATGCACAGGGCCGCGCGTGGACTGCACGCATCACCCACGGCCGCGTGTGGCCCTCACGCACCGTCCACCACCGATGTGTGTGTCACACATGCGCCACCCAACAGAGTACGTTTCAATTTCCAGTCCAATTTCAACCTAATTTTCGGGCTACATGATCTATTTCTAAGGCTATTCATGCGATTTTCATCAATTCATATAAAATCCATTCTTTATTTCCTTCTCATACAATCATATAAATCATCACCATGGCACACACATATACCCGCACACATGAACATCATATTAAAAAGATACATAAGAAATCATATACAAATAGCACATAATAAATTCTAGGCAAGCATGATCCAACACACGTAGTGCAGGCATTTCGAGAAGAGAGAAAGATAACCTATCTCATAGACGAAAAATTCCTACGCAAAGCTTCTTCTTCCTCCTGTCTCCTACACCTCTCGGCCAATTTGTGGCTATGGAGGTGTTGAATTTTTTTTTCTTATCTCCTTTTAAATAGGAAGGTTAACAATATTTTATTTATTTTAACAGGGTATAAATGTAATCTGATCAAGTGTATAGTGACATATACATTAAAATGCAGGTTTTTGGCCTTGAAGTATTTGGTGATTCAAATTGTGCAAATAGTCATGATAATTAAAAACATAAAAACACACCCGGCCCAAGACTTTTTTTTAATGTGATTATATGATCAATTATGCTTTTATGAATTTATCTGTGGTTGTGTTCTGTTTATCGTGATTTATGTTCTCCCTGATGACTGTGTGTCCATTCTCTCGTATCTTAAATCTACAAGGAACTTACAAAAAAATATGATTAGACGAATGAACTACTTTTTAATCCAATATTTTCGTGTTATCTAATTCTCGTGCAGATAAAAAGCTCATTATTTGCACTATCACTACACATGCCTTTTATTTTTATTATGTGCACTATAACAAAAAAAAACTTGGCTCGAACGAATTCTATCTTTTCCAGCACAACAATTGTAACATTTTGGAAACAATTTTATTTTATTATGTGCATGAATTAAGATAGCGCATGCAGTAATTGTAGTAACTAGTAACAATGCACTTACTCAGCCTTTTAAACAAATTAGGGGTTATTTTTTGCGGTTGAGATTAGGAGAGGCAGAAAGTAAGGCAAAATATGAGACTTCCAATCACGCGCTGCCACGTGTACAATCAACTCTTTTTTAAAAACAAAAGATTTTAAAACCTTTTTTCTTTTTTACACGTGGCATCGCGTGATTGGAGGCGTCATATTCTTTGTTCCACATTGAATAACAAAGAATAGTGTCTCATTGGGTAAAAAGCTATTTGTCACATAAAAAATTCTATTCGATGTTTAGAAATAAAAAACTAGATGATGTTCCGACTATACAACAACATCAACATTACTCCATTGTCTTAAAGGTTCCCGGCTTATGGCGAGGTATGGAGGGTCGGATTGTACGCAACTATATCTATATGTTAGAAACACACATATGTTGTTTTCCAATGACCCATAATGATGCGTCAAGCTATATGTCGATCAACTACTTCACAATATAAGAAGCACATCCAATTTAGTGAGTCATTTTGTTTTATTACATCATATTCCAAAGTCAAGAAAGGGTGTATGTAGGTCAATTGTTCTAATTTAACTGTATGTAGTTCAATTGTTCTAATTTAACTGTTGAATATTTTTTTTTTTTCATTTTATTGGATGGTTCGGATGGCTACTTGGTGACACTATAGGTGTATCCAACTGAGACTTAATAATTATGTATGTAGCAGCACTTACAAATAAATGAGAAATTTTAAAATAATATCGAGTAAGTATAACTATTTCTTCTTCAATCAATCAGACGTCTAGATATATGAGCGTCTCTTTTATCAACCAGTCACCACATTTGTTGTTGATATATAAATCCTTGTATATCATCATACTATTGTATCATTAGATGTTTCTTATTTGCTTTCGAAGCATCATAAAATCTCTTCAAATCAATATATAAGGATATACATATACATATACATATACATATACATACATATATATATGGTGTGTGTGCGAACGCGCGTGTGTTATAACACACTGGATATGCTTGTCATGTGTATATATTTCAACGTTGAACTGTGCAATGCCACTACGAGCCCTACAAAACAAGTGGTTGCTAACTACTTATATATCGTTTTTAGCTTCTTAAAGGGTAATAAACCGTGTTCCTTATATAAAGAACAAAAGTTTACATTTGATAACGATGCTGATTCTTATGTATCAATTAAAATATCAATTCTAGTTGCAGTAGTTGAAGGATAGTTATTTTGCCACATCTTTTTTTTGTGCCTGTTATAAATATCAATACTATTTTATTTGTAAGATATGCGTCTTAGCAAAACGATGAAGACACATGATATCGTGTTATACGATACGGAATAACACATTACTATAAGTATAGAAAATCATATAAATGCCCGTACATATGGTTGAGTCCCCGTATTATTTTCGTTTTCTTTCCTGAATTAGGATCAAGGGTAGTTTTGTACTTGAGCATAACTTGAACGGATTTCGGTGAGATTTCATTGTCAAAGTTGACAGTTAGTTTGTACTTCCATATGCATCGATATGTCCAAGATCGAGTTGTCCACATTTACAAGCTAATCTTTTAACGAATTGTTTGGCTATGGAAGCTCTGATTGCATCTGTATTAAAATTAGTCAACTCTTTTGTAATTGAGTGCAATCAATCACCTACCACGGACTTGAATATTGCACGTTTCATATGCATCCATATCTCCAGATTTACAAGATAATCTTTTAACGAATTGTTTGCGAGAATATTGTGTTACATTGGTCACTTTGGAAAAAATAATATAGATTATCGTTTATGAGAATATTGTCTTACACTGGTCATTTTGAAAAAAAATAGGATTATACGAGAATGAGGTACCAACATCCATTTTCTTAAGGTGTTGAATAGATATATGCCTCATCTCATGTGAGCTCAAGTTTCAATATGATATCAGAGCCAGTTTAAGATGTGGACTCACACCTTGCCTGGCTCATGGTTGGTCATTTATTGTCACTCTCACCCAAGTCCAGATGTTCATGTATGACTTGTTGTTTTGTGACGGAGCGCGGTATCTAAGGCAGGCACGTGTACATGTCAAGTTACATTGACACATTAAGGACGGGTGTTGAAAATACTGTCCTTACATTGGCCACTTTAAAAATATATATAAAACTATATGAGAATGAGATATCACCTCCTATCAGCTTAAGACGTTAAATGGATATGTGTCTCATCATGTAAGTTTAAGTCTTTGGTTGAGTGAGGAAGTTCTGATTGCATCTATATTAAAATCAGTCCATTCTTTTGTAATTGCGTGCAATCAATCAACTACCTCGGATTGAATATGGCACGTCCGTACAATTTGTTTGGAGGAAATATTACTATATGAGTGACATTGACTTCTCATATTTTCTTTTTTTGCTTTATTTTATATACATGATATATTTACATATAGTAGATAGTAGAGATACATAATATATGTTAGGTCCCTTAGAACACACTAGAAGGAGGGGGTTGAATAGTGTGTTCACCAAGTATGGATTATTTATGGATATTTTTCGTTTTGAGGTGCAACCAATACTTGGGTGTGTTCTTTAGAAAGAGTAAAGACTTGCAAGAAAGTAAAGAACACAAGTATGTATAGAGGTTCAAGTCAAATGACTCTACTCTTCTACCTTCTTGATGTTTCACAAGAAGGATTTTGAAATGGGGATTGATATTTCTTTTTGGGGGAAACAACAATCTAAGAACAAAATCCAAATACAGAAAAACTAGGCACTTTGCCTAGACCACAACCAAGAAGTCTAACCCTTTGATCACCACAAAAAAAATTGTTGGTTTCCGACGAAAAAATCACCGACGAACAACGTATAGTCGTTGTTTCGTCGGTAATAGCGACGACTCTGCGACCCAAATAATGTAGTCGCTAATTGCGACGAAAGTACGATGAAATTCGTTGTCGCTAAAAGAAAAATAGTCAGTCAGGTGAATTACGTCGGTGATTTGTCGGTGTCTCGTCGCTATTCTGCGTGTTTTTGTTCGTCGCTATTTAGTTTATAACGGTTCGTCGCTATGTCGTCGCAAATGTGTCGCTAAAAGTATAAAATAAATTCGTCGTTTACTAAGTTCTTGGAGTTGTGTATCGTCGTTTTTTTGTCAATGAAACCCGTATGTGGCAAATGTTTTGAATTACTTTCCGTTCGTAATTCGGTTTGTCGTTGTGTCGTCGCAGATACATCGAGAATTAAACACGTGTATTGATTAAGGAAAAAGAAAGCGGTAATTGGGAAAAATACTCATTCATTTAATAATAAGAAGTTACATTATCAAACGAAAAAATAAAAAAAAATCTAAAAAGAGATGCGGAAATGGACCGTTCACTCTTCGTCATCGGACGAAAGAGTGGCCGCGACATTCTCCGCAAACTCTTTGAGAAGGCGCTTGAGCTTGTAGTATCTAAATTTCATCTTCCGCAGCCTTCTAGTCATGTAGTGCAGTTGCCGCGACTGCTGATGCATGTTTGCCATCAGCATATGGAAGTCGGCGTCCTGCACCGGCATTTGTTCTTGATCATCCTGATGCGGCGGTGGGCCATAGACAGATACAGAACCCTCTCGCTCAAACCGATGGTGGTTGAGGAGGAGGCCCTTCTGGAGGGGCACTGTTTGCCCGTCCACCACGCCTTGGGGTTCTTTTAAAACGACGCGGCATATTTTGATTATTTATAACGTTCTATGTGTGTATGTATAACAGCGGATGTTTGGGGTATAAATAGTGAAATGAGCGACGACATAGCGACGACATAGCGACGCATTTGTCAACCGTTGGGAATGTGCAGTGAATGTGCAGTGTGTGCAGTGAATGTGCAGTGATGACCTTTCGGATGTTTATAGCGACGACGTAGCGACGAATTAGCGACGTAAGTTTATCGTACGATGCAACCGTTGGGAACTGAACTGACACTGCCGAATAGCGACAACTTGGCGACGGAATAGCGACGAAACGCGTCGAATAATGTGAAGAGACGTTTTCCGTCGCTGTCTCGTCGGTAAAGCGTCGGTAAATTCAAAAAAAAAAACCCGCGAAGCCCGTTCTTCTCATTGTATTTAGTTTTTCCCTTTTTCGTCGATACGGTTAGTAGGTTTTTGTCGTTCTATTAAGTTTCGTCGAAGATATAGTTAGGTTTCGACGATACGGTTAATAGGTTTTTGTCGTTCTATTAAGTTTCGTCGAAGATATATATAGTTAGTAGGTTTTCGTTGTTGTATTAGGTTTCGTCGGTATATAGTTGATGTTTAGTCGGTGAATTAGTCGGAAGAAATTTTCTTAACCACATTTCGCGTATACAGGTGCGTCGTCAGGATTCGTAAGAGATTAAACACGTGTTATAATTATTAAGAAAACAAATACGATATTAAAAAAACAAACTTCATTAATATAAAATTAAAAATTAAAAATTACAAAATATAATAAGAAATATTTAAAAAAAGCTAAATAGCGAAGAGTAGCCACTCACTGTTCGTCATCCGAACAGAGAGAAGCTATACTCTCCGCACACGCCTTCAGTTGGCGTCTCAACTGTGCAGATTTGGATTTAATCCGCATCTGCCTTTATCTATGCAGTCGAGACGCTCTTCCTGAACCGTGACATGCGCCTTCACCTCATCTAACATTTTCCACAGATCTCGTACTTCTGTTTGGAGTTCGACAATTTGTCGATCCCGGCGAGGATCAGAGGTCTCTGGTGGGGGAGGAGGTGGGGGAGGAACAGTTGAAGAAGAAGGCACTTCAGTTGGCGGTGTTGCCGCCCTACCACCACGTCCACCACGTCGTGCTTGCGCTTTAGTACGAACCATTTTGGATTATAAAATAGTTGTTTTATATGTTGTTGTGGGCACACGCTGATCCACTGTTATATAGTGAAATCAGCGACGACATAGCGACGAATTAGCGACGCAAAACATCGTAAGTTGTAAGCATGGGAAACTGGACGGACTGTCTTTTACCGACGACGTACCGACGCCTTAGCGACGAAACACGTCGTACGGAATGAAGAGACGTTTTGCGTCGCAATGTAATCGGTATTTCGTCGGTAAAAGCATATCAAACGACGTGTTTCGTCGCTGGTCGTCGGTACGTTCGTCGGTATATGTGTTTGTTTGTCTCCGGGATTTGTGTTTCTTGTTCGTCGATGTTCGTCGCTAAGTCGTCGGTATATGTGTGTTTGTCTCCGGGATTTGTGTTTCTTGTTCGTCGCCGTTCGTCGCTAAGTCGTCGGTATTGTCTTATACTGGGAACGATAAAACCATTGTATTTCTTCTTCTCTTCTTCTCTTCTCCCATTCTTCTCTCATTTCAAACACATCAATCATCAATTTTGAACGAAAATACAAAAGTGTGGAATTTTGATTTTTTCTACACACGAAAAAAGATAGCTACTGTTAGTTTCAAGGTGTAGCGAGAAAATGGATCCGAGGAGAAGCGATAGAAAGTGGATGTACCAGAGAGTAAACAACGGGGAGTGGTGTTTTAGATTTGTTGAAGGTCTCGAAGAATTTATTGATTTTGCGACGAGTAATGAAAGTGGAACGCAGATTAGATGTCCGTGCAAGAAATGCAAGAACCGTAAATATAAGGATCCGGGTGACGTGAGGGTTCACATATTGAAACAAGGTTTCGTCCACAATTACCATACATGGTACTGTCACGGCGAATATGAGGGGGCGTCTACATCTGCAACTGTACACGTCGAAGGGGGACCCGGTCAGGTTAATGCCGAAGAAATAGGCGAGGGAATCTCACAACCCATACATGCAGATGGTGACAGACGCAGCCGCTGGCGCATTTACCGGAGAGCAGTTGTTACAAATGCAGGATCCGGATGAACAGCCGCGTACATTCGTGGAGGAAGATCCGAACCCTCAGGCGAGACAGTTTTTTGAGATGCTGAACGCCGCCAACACGCCGCTGTATCCTGGTTGCGGTAGTCACACACAGATGTCCATGATCGGTCGGATGACGAGCATGAAGACGGAACACCGCATGACGGAGAGATTGTACGATGGGATGTGTCAGCTGATGAGGGAATCTCTTCCTGAAGGGAACACAATGGTCGACAGTTTTTATTCGACGAAGAAACAGCTGCAGGCGTTGGGACTGCCGGTTCAGAAAATCGATTGTTGTTCAGAGGGGTGCATCATATACTGGGGCATCAACGAGGATAAAGACATGTGCAGGGTCTGTGGGACAAGCAGGTGGAGAACGAACAAAAGAAACCGGAACGTGCCAAGAAAACAATTTTACTATTTACCTCTCGCCCCTAGACTGCAGAGGCTATACGCATCCGGTGCCACAGCTAGCCAGATGAGGTGGCACGCGGAGCACTACACGAAAGACGGTGAGATGTGCCATCCATCTGACGGCGAAGCTTGGAGGACGTTCGATGCGACGCATCCGGGTTTTTCGTCGGAGACAAGGAACGTTAGGTTGGGTTTATGCACCGACGGGTTCAACCCGTTTGGACAGTCGGGAGAGCAGTATTCGTCGTGGCCTGTAATCGTGACGCCGTACAATCTACCGCCTTGGATGTGCATGAAGAAGCCTTACATGTTCTTGACTGTGATCGCACCAGGTCCTAGGAATCCGAAACAGAAGATCGACCTATACCTGCAGCCGTTGATACAGGAGCTGAAGTGGTTATGGGAGTTTGGCGTGGAGACGTTCGATATATCGACTAAACAAAACTTCCAGCTACGCGCCGCGCTGATGTGGACGATCAGTGACTTCCCGGCTTATTCTATGTTGTCGGGGTGGAGCACAGCGGGGAAATACGCTTGCCCTTGCTGCATGAAGCAAGCGAAGACGATGTCCTTGAAACATGGACGTAAGATAAGCTGGTTCGACAGCCATAGGAAGTTCCTGCCCAGACGTCATTCGTACAGAAGGAACGTGACGGCGTTCATGCCTGGCATTGTCGTTAAGGACACAAAGCCCGAGCTCCTCACGGGTGCAGAGGTGCTGCAGGAGATAGACAGTTGTGGATTCGTGGGGGTCGCTGATGATCCGGACGGCAGTCACAACGCAGACCTGGCTCGTTACTGTATCGGGTGGAAGAAGAGAAGCATATTCTGGGAGCTTCCGTACTGGAAGAGCAATATGATCCGACATAACCTGGATGTCATGCATATTGAGAAGAACGTGTTTGACAACATTTTCAATACAGTGCTGAATGTGCCAGGGAAAACAAAAGACAATTCGAAGGCACGACTTGATATGCGCGACCTCAACATGCGACTGGAGCTGCATCCCGTTGGCACATCATACATGCCGAAGTCCTCGTACACGCTGAATGCGGAGCAGGTCAGTGCGTTGTTATCGTGGCTAGGGACGGCTAGATTTCCTGATGGCCATGTTTCGAACCTGTCGAAGAACATCGACGTGAATAAACGCGGTTTGCACGGGATGAAGAGCCACGACTGTCACGTGTTCATGCAACGGTTGATGCCCATTGCATTCCGCGAGCTGCTTCCAACCAATGTATGGGAAGCAATTACCGAGATGAGTCTGTTCTTCAGATGTCTTACAGCCACGAGACTCAGGGCGGATGATATGTCAAGGCTGGAGGGCGAAATCCCAGTGATCATATGCAAGCTGGAAACTATATTCCCTCCGGCCTTCTTTGATTCAATGGAACACTTGCCAGTTCATCTACCATACGAGGCACGTGTTGGTGGTCCTGTTCAGTACAGGTGGATGTATCCGTTCGAGAGGTACTCTTTTTTATGTGCATGACATTCTTATGTGTCTAAGCGATATGCATTTGAACATATATTCACTATATGAACAGATATCTCAGGCATTTGAAGCTGAACATCAAGAACAAGGCGAAAGTCGAGGCCTCTATGTGCAATGCCTATCTGACGGAGGAAGCATCGGCCTTCGTGTCTCATTACTTCGAGCCAGATGTCCCGTCGAGGTGCAGAGATGTTCCTCGGAACGACGACGGCATTTCCAGATCCGGTGTCCTCCCAATATTCACACATCCGATCAGATTTCACGGACAGGGAAAGGAAATGATATTGGGGGACAGCGAGCTGAAGATTGCTCATTCTTATGTTCTGCGCAACTGCCGTCAAGTCGACCGTTTCCAGAGGTATAAACGATTTCCCATTTTATTTTGTAAATACCTTGCGATACTCTATCCATTATGTTACAAAGATATACAGGGTACTCATTCGTAATTTGCTTCAGCTTGTTCGTTGATTTATTGCAACACCGTTCACCGGGTATATCGAGCGATGCAATAAACAATGAGTTAGATTCCAAGTTTGCTGATTGGTTCAGGTGGCATGTAAGTTTTGTATTTGCCTGTTACGTGTACGATATGTGATACACATTTATTGCCCCGTTGATGTATACTTACTTGTCCTTTTACAGGCGAGCAAAGGTCATCTGGCTGACGATGAGTACGGTTACATTCTGACGCCAGTAGCCGAGGGTCCATTGAACAGAGTCGCGCGACACGACATGTGTTTTGTCAACGGGTATAGATTCCACACAGTCTCCCATGCCAGCCGAAAATCGTCGGAGAACAGCGGAGTGTGTGTCAAGCGTTATGACAATAGCCCGGACGAGGATGACTTCTACGGCTACCTTACTGACATCATTGAGCTCGAATATCCCGCATTGCCTATAAAGCGGGTGGTCCTATTCAAGTGCGAATGGTACGATCCAACTCGAGAAGGTTATCGCGTTGGCACAAAGGTCCACGACAAATATAAGTTGGTAGACATACACCAAGGGCGACGGTACAGAAAATACGATCCATACGTTTTGGCTAGTCAAGCGTCCCAGGTGTACTATCTATCGTATCCAACAACGAGGATGAATGCGAGCTCAAAAGACTGGCGAGCCGTGTGCAAAGTGAAATCGAGCAAGTTTGATGTGAGTATACAGACAGTTTCAGATGGTATGGACGCCGCATTTCAAGAAGAAAACCCGTCCGTTCTAGATACGACACATGTTCAACTGCACGACCTCCCTCTAAATGACCCCAACGGCGGTTTTATCGAAATTCATCTCAACATACAACCGTCTGACAATATTGAAGACGTAGTCGAAGACGAATACGAGGATGACGAGGACGACGAGCATGTAGATGAAGATGAAGATGAAGACGAAGATGAAGATGCGTATGAGGATGCAGATGACCAGGAAGATTGACGTTAGCCAAAATTTTTATGTACCTCTTTATATGAAAGTGTGTATGTGTTGATGTAATTATATTCATGTATATACTACTTTAAATTTTGTATTATTTTTTTTTCGAAAATGATGACACCGACGAGTTACCGACGAAATATTTCGTCGCTAAATTTGAAATAACGACGACACATGAAAAATAGCGACGAACTAAATAGCGACGAACGTTCGTCGCTAGGTCGTCGCAAATTAACGCAGATAAGCTGAACTCCCCCTCTTTCTTCCCCATTTCCCTCCTTCCCCATTTTTTCCCTCCCCTCGGCGAAACCTCCCTCCCCCAACCGGCGAAGCCTCCCTCCCTCCCCCGGCGAAAGCTCCCTCCCGCGGCGAAGTTCTCCGTTCACCTCCCTACTTCGGTTAGTTTCTCTTCCTATTTCGTTTTTTTTATTTTAATTAGTTATGTTGTTTTTAATTTTTTTAGTGTCTTGTGGGGTGGTGGTGCTGGTGTGGCGGTGGTGCGGGGTGCGGGCTGGGTGGCGTGACTGGGTGGCGGGACTGGGCTGGGTGGCGGGACTGGGTGGCGGGACTGGGTGGTGCTGGGCGGTGGGTGCTGGGGCTGGGTGTGGGTGCGGGGCTGGGTGTGGGTGGGCGGTGGGTGCGGGGCTGGGTGTGGGTGGGCGGTGGGTGCTGGGGCTGGGTGTGGGTGCAGGGCTGGGTGTGGGTGCGGGACTGGGTTGTGGGTGGGCGGTGGGTGCGGGGCTGGGTGTGGGTGGGCGGTGGGTGCTGGGGCTGGGTGTGGGTGCGGGGCTGGGTGGTGCTGGGGCTGGGTGGGGTGGTGCTGGGGCTGGGTGGGTGGCTGTGGTATATATATGTATATGTGTATAGAATTATGTATGTATATATATGTATATGGTATATATATGTATATGGTATATATGTATGTAGTATATATATGTATATACTGTATATATAGTGTATATATCTATATATGGGTATACATGTATATGGTATATATATGTATATACGGTATATATATATATATATATATATATATATGTATTTATGGATTTTGTAGTTAATTTTCGTATTTGGGTATATAATTATATATATAAGTTAATTTCGTATTTACATATAAATATATGTAAAATTATTAGAAAATGTTTTTTTGGGTAGAATTATGTATGTATATATATTTTTCGTATTTACATATATTTATAATTATATAATCTATTTTGGTATATATATGTATATACGGGTATATATATGTATATGGTATATATATGTATATACCGGTATATGTATATGGTATATATATGTATATGTATGTATATGTATGTATATGTATTTAATAGATTTGTAAATGTATGTATATGTATATGTATATGTATGTATATGTTTTTAATACATATATACACGCACATATACATATATACGGTACACGCACATATACATATATACGGTATATGTATGTATATGTTTTAATACATATATACACGCACAAATACATATATACGGTACATATATACGGTACATATATTTAATTTCGTATTTAAATATAGTTAAATTTGTAAAAACTGTTTTGTAAGAGGTTTGCATATGATTTTCGGTATGATTTGCATTTGTCTTTGGAGAGGCCATTAAGGCTGGGAAACCTCCGTTTAAAAATTATTAATATGTTCCTCTCAGATCTGATGGCTAGTGACGGTTTACCGACGAGATCCACATACCCACCATCTACACAGGACCTTCAAGGAGAGTTCGATGCGTTCATTTCTCAGCATGATACGTATGCCTCGGTTTCGACCGCCGCTCTGGCTGCGGACTCAGACCTTTTACGGTCTGCCGACATGTCCGCACCCCCCAGTCATACGACGCCACCCACACCCAGCGTTTCAGCACCTCATCCGGCGTCTGATGCGGCATCGGACCAGGGTGTCATATCAGGGCGTCGTCCCCTCCCTTGGTCAAATGATACCCATACGTAAGTAATGATTAATTTATTTAACATGTTTTCAAATATATTTCACGCGTTATTTTTTCCTAACAACTTAAACTCTTTCAGGTTTGGATCGGACAATGGCGCGCTTTCCGGTTGCATCACCCGGTCCTTCCACCTGAGGCTTGACCCATCTGGATATACCTGGGGCCGTGTCACCCCGGAGACACGTAGGTTCTACTGGGATGAGTTTCAGGTATTCAAATTTGATGAATTTCACTTTTTGATGCGTAATCAATCATTACTTTTCTAACCACACTTTTATTATTCCTCCGTATGATAATTGCAGAAGTCGTACAGCTGGCCAGCCGACATCGCCCGCGACGTGGAGCAGGCCTGGCGGCATAGGGCCGCCAAACGCTACGGGGACTTCGTCAACTCCCTCAAGACCAAGTCGGAGCGTGACCCCACGTGGATAAGGCCTGCCTACGTATCCGAGGCCGTCTGGGCGGCGTGGGTACAAGGGTGGAGGGACCCTGCTTACCAAGCCCGCAGTGCCCGGAACGCGGCGAACCGGCGCAGCGGCAACGTACAGGGCCCAGCACCTGCCACACACTCAGGTGGTTCGGTTTCCCACGCCACCACGATGCGTTCTATGGTGAGTATTTTAATATTGGATTATAACGACCTTCATTGATTTCATTGGATTATTTACATTCATCGACTTAAGTGGATTATTTACATTCAGTGAGTTAAGTGGATTATCTATATTCGTTGATTACTTATGTTGCGCTGTTGTTTTTTTGGTATTCGTATATGGTTACTTTAAGTTGGTACATGTGATTTGACTTGGGAGAGGCCTTTAAGGCCGGGATACCTCCGATAAACGAATAGGTCATGCCGAAATTTTTAAAAATTCTGCATATCACTAACATATTTTATTTCATTCTTTCAGCAACAGGAGACGGGGGAGTGGCCAGCCTCCTACGATCTCTTCTACAAGACGCATCGGAAGAGAGCCTCCGACGGAACGGAGGACTGGATCACGACGAAGGCCCGCGACATCAGTGTAAGTAGACTACGATATCATTTGTTTTTTTCCTTAGTTTGTTTTATTGCTAAACCATAACAATTCATATTCTCATTTCAGGACGAGTACAACAGATTACTCGCAGATAGGGGCGAACAGGCCGACAAAAACCGCGCTTATTGGGATGCGGTTCGGACCGTCGGCCCTCAGATTAAGAAGAAGAAGGAGGTGTACGGGGTTGGATCAGCAGCGCCGCGATTCTTTCCCGAAGTTCTGCATCTAGGTGCTTCCTCTGAGGCCAGCACCTCCGCGCCTTCTGCGACGCCAGAGGATATTTCGCGCCTGGAAGCAGATAATGCGGCGCTGCAGCGTGAGATAGAGTCCATCAGGACGAGGCAAGAGGAGAGTTTACAGGCACTGCAGTCGCAGCAGCAGGCGATGCAGCAGGCGCTTCAGCAGGCGCTTCAGCATGCGTTTGAGCAGGCGCAGCATCAGACGATGCAGGTGCAGCAGGCAACGAACCAGCAAATCTTCCAGCTGTCGCAGGTCGTCATGACTTTCATTTCCAACTCCTCGCAGCCTCAGCCTCAGCCTCAGCCTCAGCCTCAGCCCCGCCCTCCTGATGGTCACTCTTCTCCGCATGATCCCCCTCCATCTTCCTCTTCATAGTTTTTTATTTTTTCATTGTTTGTACAGTCTATTTCATTTGTTGTATTGACATTTTCTTTGTACTTTTATATATTCTATCTGACAATTTTACGGATTCTATTTCGTTTGTGTTGTTTAATTATACGAACTTGAATGCGCAAATACCGTATTACTGTATAATATTTGTACAAATGATTTAATATACAAAATAAAATATATTATAGAAATTAAATAATAATAATAAAAACTTTTTAATTAATAATGTATTAATATTATTAATAAATCAAAAAAAATTTAAAATTTAATATTAAATAATGTATTTAAAATAATTATTAGTAAATTTAATATTTTTAAAAATAACAAATACCGACGAACCAGCGACGAAATTGGTCTGTCGCAGATCGGAAATAAAAAAACAAAAATTTAAAATTAGCGACGAAAAGACATATTAACGACGACATTTTGCGACGAAATAAAACGGAAACAAAAAATAAAAAAATAATAAATAGCGACGGTAAAACATATACCGACGAAATTTTGCGACGAAATTCTTTGTCGCAGAACATTAATAAAAAAAATAAAAAATACGAAATAGCGACGAAATAATTTACCGACGAAACAGCGACAACAGAATAAAGGTCGCAGACCTGACATTTTCTCGTCGCAGTTTTGCGACGATACACCGACGCAATTTGTTTTCGTCGCAATACAGCGACGCATTGCCGACGAAATTTGCTTTGCGACAAGCCGTATAACGACATTCATTTTTCGTCGCTATTTCGTCGCTATATGCCTGTAGCGACGAAATAGCGACGTTTTTTGTCTGTCGCTATAGGCTTTTGTTTTTGTGGTGGATGTTTAGCCTCCAAAGATCTTCTTTGCTTCAAAGAAATCTTGTAGGGAGAATAGTGCACCACACACTATCAACTAACACTTCAAAGTTTAGAAATCTTAAACAAGAAGCACCCTTGCTCCTTGACCAACAATCTACCCAATCTCTCACAATAGAATCTCACTAAGAAGAAGACTCTTCTTCTTCTTACAATAATCACTCTCAACAATAAAGTAAAATGTACAATGTTTACAAGTATTTTGAGAGCTTGAGCTTGAGAGAATTTGAGAGCTTGCAAAGTAGAAAGTTGGAGAAGAAAAATGGAGGAAACCCTTCTTTTACCAACCTTCATGTTTCTTCCCGTTTGAAACCCTCTGCACAAACATTAATGGGTTTTGGCATCATGTGTTTGTGAGTCCTCATCATTGGAGATCTCCCTTTGGCATGTAGCAACATTCTTGGAGAGATTTCAAAATGAATGCCAAGAAAGGAAACCTGAAATCTTCAGCAGAGAGGAACCTGTGAAAAAGACACTAAAAGAGGAGGGTACAAAGAGTCAACTGATGTTAAAAAGTGAAGTTTAAGACCTTTGTAACGTTGGTCACATGAAGCGCCTAATGTGCTAAAAGCACAGGCGTTCGAAGTGACATCGAGCGCTTGATGTGAAAATGAACAGTAGTTCGAAGTCACATCAAGCGCCTAATGTGGGCTTCTTAAGGCGTTCGAAGTCACATGAAGCGCCTAATGTAGCCCTTCATGCTTGTTCGAACTAACTCTGACATTTTCTCAGAGAAAGTACTTAAGAGTACGTGCCCATTCAGGGGAAAAGTACTTTTGACTTGATGGACAGCATAAAGCGCCTAATAAGGCGTTCGAAGTGTTCGCATTTTTCAACAGGCCACATGAAGTGCCTAATCTGGCGTTCAAAGTGTCCTGATTTTCAAACACTTCACATGAAGCGCCTAATCTAGGCGTTCAAAGTGTACGCACATCCAGACACTTTACATAAAGCGCCTAATGTAGGCGTTCGAAGTGTACTGGACTCCACCAAGGTACATTAAGCGTCTAATGTAAGCGTTCGAAGTATACTAACTTCAAACAACACACATGAAGCGCCTAATCCCTTGTTCGAAGTACAAAATTGTGCAAATCATCAAAACTCAACATATTCTAACATTCTCCCTCTTTTTGATGATTTCACAACATGCATAACTTATTAAAGCTCCCCCTTAACATATGCTCCCCCTCACTAGATGCAAGAAAGAAATAACTTGAGAAGCACAAAGTGATGAAACAATTTAATGAACATCAACAACGAAATACCAAGTCATACATTCTTGCAATAAACAATAACTTGAAATTTTCACAACCAACAACAAAAAAATAAGGAAATTTACATAGCACCACCACTTGGTGGTGTAAAACCACTAAAGCCAAAACCTACACTAGCGGCAAAATCAGTGAATCCACCCATGGATCCTCCAACATCTCCAGAGCCACCAGCATCACCATCACCGCCAGCACTGCCACCAGCACCACCAGCACCGCCAGCACTGCCATCAGCACCACCAGCACCACCAGTTTCTCCTCCTAAATCATCAAAATTAGGGGGAAGAGCCCATGGACAGACTTGCATGAATGCATTTCGAAATGCAGTCATGCGCAGTTCATTGCGCTCATGACAAGCTTCATTCCGTATATGCCGAGCTTCATGCTCAGCATCACGAAGATGCAACTGTTGAACAGTCTGTTCAAGCGCAGCAATGCGTGATAGCAATTCAGAAGAATTACTACCACCAGCAGCATCTTGAGGTCCCTCCGCGACCTCGTCATCATCAGGAATGGTGGTGGCCTTCCGTTTCTGCGAGTCAATGGAATGGGCGATATTGTAATGATCATAGACGTCAGATTTGGCAACTGGGGTCAACTCATCATCAGAAATGTCAACACCTTTTGATTTTAACAATATTGTGACAATATTGGCAAAAGGTAAAGCTTTCGACCCTTTTCGCAGAGCTGCAAACATGACTTCTATGAAAATCCAGGCGAGATTCAGCTGGGTCAGATGTTTGAGACGGTAAGATACATAGAAATCCATGTTGCTGGGATTTCTAGTAGCCTTACCATTGATGCAGTAGGTCACCACCGCTAGCAAGATGCGATCCACCAATGGCATGTTCTGAGTCTTTTTGGAGGGGAAGTACCCCAAATCGAATTTAACGTCCTGCTCACGGACGCCGTATTTGACACTCCAGTCAAATACGGAGAAATCAGTCAATCCCTCATTTCGGATTCTCAGGACTTCACAAATTTCAGGAATAGTGAAGCTGAGAGGAGTACCATCAATAACAGTGTTGAGGGAAAAAGGTTGAGACTCAGATTGTGGAGTGACCCACAAATTTGAATAGAACAGCCGGGTGTGCTCGAGGGAGTATTTTTGCATGTCAGGTCTGGACCAAAGAGATGTCCAGCCTTGATGTTCAACCAGGGGAACAACTTCAAAAGCAGTGCTCATCTCAGGAAGATTGCTGAGATTGAGCAGTTCAGAGGGATAACGAGACGATTGGATGCTACCCATTCTCGGAATAGCATGCCGGAGTAGTAAGAGACATGAGCACCTTTGTCAATGGTGCGTGGAGGCTTCTTGATGTCGGGCTCAAATTTCTTCAACCAAGGAAAGTTGTCCTTGGTGAGCCATTCACGAATGGCCGTGATTTCAGGCGGCTCAACAATTCCTTGTCCAGCCGTTTGTTTTCGCTTTTGGGTGCGTGGCGTTTTGAAGGACCAGCGGAAGCCATTTGATAGAGAGGTGTGAAAAAGGAGAGGTCTTGAGAGTAGAGGCAAAGTGATAAAATGAAAATGTGCAGAAGAATGAAGAAAAAAAATTGGATTTTAAAGGGTGAAGAGGGGAAGATGAAGGGTTGATGAAGTAATGGTGGGAGGGAGGATTAATGGGAGAGTGGAGGAGTGGGAGAGAGTTTTGAGGAAGAAGATGAAAAAGTATAGTGAATGGGGAAGAGGAGAAGGTAGACGTGGGGAAGTGGGGAAGAGAAAAGGGCGGCAGAGAATTGATGGTCCTTGAATGGCGCGAAAACAGAAGAGGCGGCGGAAGAGATAGCGTGAAATTAGGGTTGAAGCGCCTAAAGTGACTTCGAACGACTTCACAAAATGGGATGAAGCGCTTAAAGTCACATTGAACGGCTGTTGAGATGCAGATTGAGCACTTAATGTCACATTGAACGAGTGAACTCATTTGGATAAAGCGCTTAATTCTACATCGAACGCCAATGTAAAGGGACATAAAGCGCCTGATGTCACTTCGAACGAGTGACATCCTTAACATCAGGCGCTTGATGTGACATCGAACGCCTGAAGCAAGTGTGATGAAGCGCTTTATGTGCACTGATCTTGAAATTTTTTGAAATTTTCGTGCTCAAAACTCAAGATGGTTTTATCAACCCATGTTGAGCAACCCCAACCTACTTCTTATAGATACAAAAACATCACTAGGTAAGGGTTTCGTGAAAATGTCCGCTAATTGGTCTCGTGTAGGAACGAATTCCACACTTACCAAGTTCTTTTGTACACAATCTCGGATGAAATGATACCTCACTTCTATGTGCTTGGTCCGACTATGTTGGACGGGATTTTGTGCAATATTAATAGCGGACGTGTTATCACACAAAATTGGCACCTTTGAGAAGTGAATGTTATAATCATTTAACGTGCTTGTCATCCATAATAATTGTGCACAACACAAGGCGGCCAACACATATTCGGATTCCGCCGTAGACAGAGACACACTATTTTGTTTCTTGGAAAACCAAGAAACGAGACAATCTCCGAGAAACTGACAAGTTCCGGAGATGCTCTTCCTATCAACTAGACTCCCCGCATAGTCGGAGTCACAATATCCTCTTAAATCAAAACATGCATTCTTAGGATAAAATAAACCAAATTTCAAAGTACTTCTAAGGTATCTAAGGATGCGTTTTACCGCAATAAAATACATCTCCCTAGGATCACTTTGAAATCTAGCACATAAACATACTGCATGTAAAATATTAGGTCTACTAGCCATTAAATAAAGTAGACTACCTATAATGCCACGATACAAGGTTACCTCGACATGCTTTTCTTTTTCATCCTTGTCAAGCTTGGTACTTGTGCTCATAGGAGTGTTTACCTCTCTTCCTTCACCAAAGTTGTACTTTTTGAGCAAATCTCTTGTGTATTTGGTTTGGGAAATGTACACACCTTCTTCGGTTTGCTTGATTTGTAATCCAAGAAAATAGTTAAGTTCGCCCATCATGCTCATCTCGAACTCACCTTGCATAAGACTAACAAATTGCTCACAAAGACAATTGTTAGTAGCACCAAAAATAATATCATCAACATATACTTGAACAATTAAATGATTCCTACCTTGTTCTTTTATAAACAAAGTAGTGTCAACTTTACCTCTTGAAAAACCATTATTAAGAAGAAAAGTATTTAACCTCTCGTACCAAGCTCTTGAAGCTTGTTTGAGGCCGTAAAGAGCCTTTTTAAGTTTGAAGACATGACGTGGTGAATCATGACATTCAAACCCGGGAGGTTGTGCAACATACACTTCCTCTTGAATAACACCATTCAAGAAAGCGGATTTAACATCCATTTGGTAAATTTTAAAATCCCTATAGCAAGCATATGCTAATAACATCCTAATAGCTTCAAGCCGTGCTACAGGTACAAATGTCTCATCAAAATCAATACCTTCTTCTTGACGGTACCCTTGAGCAACTAACCTAGCCTTGTTTCTAGTGACATTACCTTGATCATCCATCTTGTTACGAAAAACCCATTTCGTACCAATAATAGGATGATCGTGTGGTTTGGGAACTAACTCCCAAACATCACTTCTTTCAAATTGGTTTAATTCTTCTTGCATAGCCAAGATCCAATTTTCATCAAGAAGTGCATCTTTAATATTTTTAGGCTCTATAAAGAGACAAATGCATTCTCTCTATATTACCTTCGTGTGGTGATACCCCTATTTAGATCACCTATGACTAACTCTTGAGGGTGAGAACTTTTGTGCTTAAATGATCTAGGAAGATTTGAGACGTCTCCTCCAACTTCCTCTTGATCATCTTCCGGAAGAGATGAACCTTCATCATCCACATGAACCTCATGTTCCGGAATGTGTGATGCATTATCTACATTTTGTGTATCAACATGAGTATGAGAAATATTTCTATTTGACTCACTAAGTTCATGCACACAAGGTGGAGGAGTACCTTCAATAGGTTCAACTCTCAAGTCAATGAAGATGTTTCCATTTGGAGGATCATCAACGATTTCTCGTTGAGGAACGACCATAGGAACATCCTCAAGAATTTCTTCTTGAGGAGTCACATCTTCATCCTCTTCACAATCCTCATTAAGTTTAGGTTCGTCACTAAGTGACTCATTAAACTTAACATGGATTGATTCTTCCACCTTTTGACTCCTTTTGTTGAAAACACGAAATGCTTTACTATTTGAGGCATAACCTAAAAAGATACCTTCATCCGCTTTGAGGTCAAGTTTGTCCAAAGTATCTTTGGTATTAAGTATAAAACACTTGCAACCAAAGACTTTGAAATACCCAATGTTGGGAACTTTTCCATTCCAAAGCTCATAGGGTGTCACATTTAGGTATGGTCTCAAATAGACACGATTGATCACATGGCAAGCGGCATTTACCGCTTCGGCCCAAAAATACGTGGGTAAACCGAACTCATTCAACATTGCTCTACATATTTCTTGTAGAGTTCTATTCTTTCGTTCGGCCACACCATTTTGTTGAGGAGTTCTAGGTGCCAAAAGGTCATGAGAGTATCCTTTGGATACACAAAACCTTTCGAAATCACCATCAAACTCACCACCACGATCACTACGGATGGTTTTAATGGTGTCACCCACATGATTTTCCAATCGTTTACTTAGACTCATAAACTCACTATATGCATCACTTTTCTTAGCTAGAAACATCACCCACGTATAACGAGTATAGTCATCTACTACCACGAAGGTATAATATTTACCACCCAAGCTTTTTGTTCCAACATCCCCATACAAATCCATATGAAGCAATTGTAGGGGCTTGGAGGTGGAAATATTTGTCTTGGGTTTGAAGCTTGTTTTCACAAGCTTCGCCTTTTGACAAGTGTCACATAAGTCATGGTTTTCGAAATTCATTTTTTGAAGGCCTCGAACTTTACCATTTTAGCAAATAAATTTAAATATTTTGAAACATACATGTCCGAGACGTCTATGCCATAGTTGCGTCAAATCATTCTTAGCAACTAGACAAGATATATTTTGAGAAACCAAATCATTGATGCTAAGTTTGTAAATGTTTTTGAAACGCAAAGCCTCAAATAAGATCTTATCTTCCTTTTTCACAACACACTTTGTTTTCAAAAACGTTACCTCATAATTAGCATCACAAAGTTGACTGACACTTATCAAGTTGAACTTAAGACCTACAACATATAAGACATCACTAAGAGAGAAGGAATCGTTACCCACAATACCATGTCCTTTGATTTGGCCTTTGCTACCGCCAAAGTGGACAACTCCTCCGTCTTGCATAGTGAGTCTATGGAAGAGACGTTTGTCTCCCATCATATGGTTGGAACACCCACTGTCCACGACCCATTTGACCATCTTGTCTTCGCTTTCTCCATTGAGTGCTAGGGCCTACAAAAGAACCATATGAAGTTGGTACCCTTTTTGTTTTGGGTCCTTGAAGGTTAGTTACATTCACTTCGCCTTTCGGCACCCACACAAGACTCTTATTATTTTTGACTCTACACACTCTCTCTATATGGCCCTTTCTATTGCAATAAAAACATGTGGGAATGTGTTTGTGTGTATAAGAATTTTGATTGTTTTTAGCTCTACACACTCTTTCAATATGACCCTTTTTATTACAATAAAAACATGTAGGTATATGTTTGTGTGAATAAGGGTTTTTATCGTTTTTAGTTCTGCATATTCTTTCTACATGACCCTTTTTATTGCAAACAAAACATGTAGAAATGTGTTTGTGTGGATAATAATGATTATCATGTTTGTGTGTTAACACATTCCGTGATTCTCGTTTAGGGACAACATTCTTTGGCATTAAAGAAGGATTATTTTTCACGGATTCAACACAAGATCTAGGCACATTGGTTTGCTTTGCCTTGCTTTTAGGCATGTGCCTTTTCTTCTTCAAGGGAGCTTGAGACTCCTTGAAGTTTGATGCTTGTTCATTGGTTTTTCCCTTTTTGGATGCATACAAAACACTAGATTTAACCTTAGGTTTTATACTAGGTGAGGATGCATTTTTGACTACCTTAGTTTTATTCGCACTTTTCTTTTGAGAATTCTTATTCTCAATGGTTTTATGAGAGATGCTTGATTTTATCAAATCATGCTTCGCCTCTAGTGCTATCATATGCATTGTTAACAAAATATCTTATTCAAGTTGTAATGCAATATGATTTTCTATCGTGTCATTGTATTCGTATATACATGCTTTAAATTCTTTTTTGACACGAGTATATTTTAGTTATAAGAAGTCAATTTCCTGCACTAAGTCATCTCTTTCATCTATTAATCTATAATGTGAGGATGTTGTGCATACCTCCATGTCGTCTTTGATGGCCATAAGAGAATAAAACTCCTTGTTGAGATCATCGTCATTGACCTCCGTGAGAGTTAGATTCTCATTGTCATCGTTATCGCTTTCGGATCCAGACAATAAGCATTACCAATGAGCAATTTCTGCTTGTAGAACCTTCTTCTTTTGGTAGAAGGTTATCATATCTTTTAGGAAACTCACATGGTCAAACGTGGGTACTTTGACCTGTACATTTGAGACAGAAGGGAGTAGTGACTCTTGTCTTCTTCTTCTAGAAGCATCACTACTTGAAGAACTAGCATCATCAAATCTGAAGGGATCCATACTATAAAGATCAAATCTTGCTTTTTGAACTCAAAAACACAAGATTAGCTCTGATACCAATTGTTAGGTCCCTTAGAACACACTAGAAGGGGAGGTTGAATAGTGTGTTCACCAAGTATGGATATTTTATGGATATTTTTCGTTTTGAGGTGCAACCAATACTTGGGTGTGTTCTTTAGAAAGAGTAAAGACTTGCAAGAAAGTAAAGAACACAAGTATGTATAGAGGTTCAAGTCAAATGACTCTACTCCTCTACCTTCTTGATGTTTCACAAGAAGGATTTTGAAATGGGGATTGTTATTTCTTTTTGGGAGAAACAACAATCTAAGAACAAAATCCAGAAAACAGAAAAAGTAGGCACTTTGCCTAGACCACAACCAAGAAGTCTAACCCTTTGAAGTTTAGCCTCCAAAGATCTTCTTTGCTTCAAAGAAATCTTGTAGGGAGAATAGTGCACCACACACTATCAACTAACACTTCAAAGTTTAGAAATCTTAAACAAGAAGCACCCTTGCTCCTTGACCAACAATCTACCCAATCTCTCACAATAGAATCTCACTAAGAAGAAGACTCTTCTTCTTCTTACAATAATCACTCTCAACAATAAAGTAAAATGTACAATGTTTACAAGTATTTTGAGAGCTTGATCTTGAGAGAATTTGAGAGCTTGCAAAGTAGAAAGTTGGAGAAGAAAAATGGAGGAAACCCTTCTTTTATCAACCTTCATGTTTCTTCCCGTTTGAAACCCTCTGCACAAACATTAATGGGTTTTGACATCATGTGTTGGTGAGTCCTCATCATTGGAGATCTCCCTTTGGCATGTAGCAACATTCTTGGAGAGATTTCAAAATGAATGCCAAGAAAGGAAACCTGAAATCTTCAGCAGAGAGGAACCTGTGAAAAAGACACTAAAAGAGGAGGGTACAAAGAGTCAACTGATGTTAAAAAGTGAAGTTTAAGACCTTTGTAACGTTGGTCACATGAAGCGCTTAATGTGCTAAAAGCACAGGCGTTCGAAGTGACATCGAGCGCTTGATGTGAAAATGAACAGTAGTTCGAAGTCACATCAAGCGCCTAATGTGGGCTTCTTAAGGCGTTCGAAGTCACATGAAGCGCCTAATGTAGCCCTTCATGCTTGTTCGAACTAACTCTGACATTTTCTCAGAGAAAGTACTTAAGAGTACGTGCCCATTCAGGGGAAAACTACTTTTGACTTGATGGACAGCATAAAGCGCCTAATAAGGCGTTTGAAGTGTTCGCATTTTTCAACAGGCCACATGAAGCGCCTAATCTGGCGTTCAAAGTGTCCTGATTTTCAAACACTTCGCATGAAGCGCCTAATCTAGGCGTTCGAAGTGTACGCACATCCAGACACTTCACATAAAGCGCCTAATGTAGGCGTTCGAAGTGTACTGGACTCTACCAAGGTACATTAAGCGCCTAATGTAAGCGTTCGAAGTATACTAACTTCAAACAACACACATGAAGCGCCTAATCCCTTGTTCGAAGTACAAAATTGTGCAAATCATCAAAACTCAACATATTCTAACAATATATAATGCATAATAAGTACATAGAATAAATATACATGGTAAAAACACATGATAAGTGCGCGAAATTACATAGGTACGTGAAATAAACCACCATCATGGAGTGAAATGATAATCTACACCCTGCTTTTGTGATGATTTGAACATAATACCTACAGGTCTTAAAGCCTCAATTCTAACCATTTTACCTATCTTTTGTTTGCTACCATATTTATTTTTCTTTTTGGTTTTGGAACCTCGATTTTTTTCTGGTCTATAGCAATGTACTGGAAGGATATGCGACTGGTGCTGACCACATGCATACATCAAACTTATACATAAAATATTGCGGCCCCGTTCTCGAGTTGATACCGAGATAATACAATTTTCCTACAAAAATCTTATCATGTATTATTTAATTAATCATGTTTTGATTGCATCTATGTTAAAGGAAGTCAACTTTTATAAAACTGCGTGCTTATGCATCCGATTCAGAAGTAGTCGGGTCGAATCAAAATTATAAAATACTATAGATAAACTTACACTCGAAATGTACTGTGGTAAGAAAAACAAACTTTAGAATCGCCAAGGCTTGTGTTTATCAAGAGTTCTTCGACGATCAATTCAGTATAGAATGGCTGTTAACAGATCAGAAATTTAGAACCCTTTAACCTGGAAAGACAATTCCTGTTAATACTGTTATGCTTTCAATAGACGTGTTAGCTGCAGAGCGTGATTGGACGCTAATGATCAAATACATGTGGGATACGTGTCTCACTTTTTATGAAGGGGTTCGAAGTCTCCTAAATTTGTTGAGTATTGAAAGAATTTGCATTCAATCAAATTAAGAAAGATTTACAGTGTTGTTCACTATTTATAGGGGTGTTTTTTGCATAACAGAACTATTTTACCACCTGCATTGGTTACTGTTCATCTACAGTAAATTCTAACGTATAAAGTAACGGCTACTTACCTGTTCAGCTCAGCTTTGTACATCAAAACTAAGTTACAATATTTACAAGTATGGCAGGTCGGCCATAGTGCTGTCTTGTGCTTCACCTCGTCACTTCGGCTTAGCACATTTTACTTAGCTTGTTGTCTGTCGTTGTTCCATGATGTTTACCTCAGTTTGTCTTTAGCTCAGCACGGCTATCTTTCATCCTTCACACTTTTTCAGCTCAGTTCAGCTCAACTGATAGTTGTCTTCTAACATATTGGTTGCTTAGATCAGGTTGGCTGACCTGAATTCAGCTCGACACCTCACCTCAGCTCAGCTGAGACTTGTTACTACAAAACTTGTTAGGATCATCCCATTGCGTTCCCAGGAAATGATGAGTAGGTGTATTAAAGGTCAGAAAGTGGCTATCCCTAGTAGCCCTGTTGGGTCCAGTTTCATGGCTTTGGGGGACTTTTTTTCCATGGAAATCGATTGATTTTATTTCATAACACTTTCTTTACAAAGGAAGAAAACCATTCGTAAGATAAACTAAAGTGTTCCTACACATACATCACACGCTTTTAACAAAACATATGCTCGGTACTTCATGGCCTGTACAAACTGAGTTGGAGGTATATCCTGCCACTCCTTCGTATGGACGGCTGTATTTCTTCTGCGCCACACCCCATAAACAAGCTCACGAAACAGATAACACCATTCTTGTGACTCATCAACATGCCCAAAAGATTCTACTATATTTGCGTCAACCCAATTGGCCAGATTTTCAAAACTGGAAAACGTCGCCCAGTTTTGCGGATTCACTACAGTCCTCCACATTTGTCTCACCCACCGACAATCTCTAAGTTCATGTAATGGATTCACAGCACTTAAGCCACAACGCATACATGCGGACTCCATGGTGAGCCTGCGGTTATATAGGACACTCACCGAAGGGATAGCATTTTGACGTAACTTCCATAAAAAAAAAGATTACCCCGAAGGGGGCCTTTTAGTGCCCAAATATTCTGCCATTTGTGTTCATCATCCTCATTCTCTGGTTCTTGGAATTGGAGTGTATAAGCACTGTGTACCGAAAAATGCTTTTGTGGTTTGCCCCGCCACGTAACTGCAGTTGGATCCGGTGCTGCCCCAATATGTAACTGAGCTGAATTTTGAATGCCTCTTCTCAGGATGTTGGAGGCCTTCATCATCCCACGCCAAGTACGGGATACTGAGGAACGCGTTGTTGGAAGCAACGGCGAACCGTATTTTGCCCACATAATCCTCACCCAAAGTCTTTCTCTATCTACTAACATCTTCCAGCCCAATTTTACTAAGAATGCAAGGTTCATGTTTCGTAACCTTTTAAACCCCAGGCCTCCACGTTCCTTCGGCTCGCAAATTTTGTCCCACGCGATGTAGTGTAGTCGCTTGGCGTCCTCCGTGTCATTCCACAAGAATCGACGCATATGCTTTTCCATCTCCTCCACAATGCCAATTGGTATCTCCACTGTTTGCATCACATAAGAGGGTAACGCGTTGAGCACCGACTGGATAAGAACACACCTCGAAGCTTGGGAGAGCGTCCGACTGCTCCAGGTATTTAACTTTGATCGGATATTGGCCAGCAAGAAGTCATAGGTCTTTAGTGTCACACGACGGTGGAGGATAGGAACGCCCAAGTATTTACATGGCTTTGGGGGACTTGCAATGCTTGATATTGGTTATGTCTCCGTGCTCTAGAGTCAACGTGGGGGTTAATCCTTACATGCTTAGGCCCGATAACTCTTCAGTATATTAGGCTCACGGAGGCTTCATGTTATTATTTTACTTATTGAACTGATTAACCTGAAGGTAAATTTTGTTGGAAAAGTACATCTAAGTACTTTACCGTGTGCTCAAAACTTATATAGAATGTATATGAGGTTATTTGGGAGATTTATGTGATGTGTCGCAATGCTGGAAACTTTCAGTCGAACATGGATCTCTCACATTGAGAGATCGACGTGACGTAGATCTCTCAATGTGAGAGATCCATGTTGATCTGAGGCTGTCTGTCCCACGTCGATCGATCGACGTGCCAGCGGATAGAACTTTTCATTTTGGGTTGCAACTTTTGATCCAAGGATCATCTCTTTTCGCCTATGAATGGTAATCAACTGCCATAACTGATAGAAAAACTGCTGAAGTGAGTTTCAAACATGGTTTTTAACACAATCCAAGGTCTATATATATGAGATCTTTCTATCTTCAAAATATACAACATTCTTGCAAAACCTTAGAGGATTTCAGCAATCTTTTCTATCTTTCTCCTTTATCTTTCTCTTCAATATCAAGTTCATTCTTCTTCTTCTAGAGCAAAGGAAAAGAAGACAGCAGTTATATCTTGGGAAGCATTAGTCTTGTTGTCTACCTTGCTCATTGGTAGAGACTAAATTACTTTAAGGACAGAGTCATCTTGAGACTCGTCTCGGCTTTTGTTTGATTACTTTCTTGCTTGTTTGCTGCACTTTCCTAACAATCTTAAAGCAATTTACGATGGTATCCAAGCAAGCTTTACCGGATATGTCAAAGATGGAGCCATTTGATGGCAAATTTTACAAGAGATGGGCAGCAAAAGTGCTGTTCTTCCTTGAGATGCTCTCGGTTTCGTACGTACTTAAGACGGACAAACCAAAGGATGAAACCGAAGCACGTAAGTTTGATGAAGACGACACAACTTGCAGAGGCTATATTCTTCACTTTCTGGCCAACTCTCTATTTGACATTTATGTCAAGTTCACCTCTGCAAAAGAGATTTGGTCAGCATTGGAGAACAAATATGGTGCTGAAGACATGGACAAACGCAAGTACGTGGTAAGTGAATTCCTTAGGTTTTAGATGGTTGATCATGTTCCAATAAATGATCAAATCTATCAATTCCAACAACTGTTGGATAATCTGGAACACGAAGGAATCAAGGCTGATGAGATGTTCCAGGCGGCAGCGCTATTAGAGAAACTTCCTCCTTCTTGGAGCAAATACAAGAATAGAGGAAAGCATGACGACGCCAAGTTGTCTCTAGATGCAGTAATTAAACACATACGCATCGAAGAGAACAACAGGCTGGAGGACGAATCTCACCATGAGAGTGGAGTCAAAGCTAACGTTGTGGAGCATGCTGCGAAGAAGCCCAAGTTCCACAACATTAACGGCGGCTACAACGGTGGAGGTAAAGGTAAGAAAGTTGCTGTGCAGGGCCAGAACAAGATGAAAGGAGTTTGCTCGGTGTGCGGGAAACCGGGACACCAAGCAGTCAACGGCAGGAAACGGAAGGGCCAGCCAAGCAACCAGGTGAATCTGATAGAGGCCAAAGGAGATCACAACGGTCTTCTATGAGGTAATCTTGTTGATAGTTCCTCGGAAAGGGTGATAGATTATATCTATCAAGTTTATTGCAACCAGTAGAGAGGTAGCTTAGTTTCTTTAATGATGCACTAGAAATCCAAGAGTTTGGATAGTGCACCTTAGAGAGGTAGCTTAGTTTCTTTAATGATGCACTAGAAATCCAAGAGTTTGCATAGTGGAAGGTGCATTTAAAGTTAACTTTGTCTATAAAAACTGGAGTTGGCAATGTGTGTGACATTCTTACACATGTAAGAATAATTTCCGAGTTGCTATCAAACAAGGGTTTTAATGTTTGTTTTGTGCTGCATATGTGATTTATGAGTCTTAATAGATTTGCATCTAGTTTATTTAAGTCATTTCATGTATTATGCAAGATGATAAACAAGAACATAAGTCTTTCTAATCTATTGGTGTTAAATACATGTCTTAATATGTGTAATTTGTTTTGCATTTCAACTTAGAGTTTCATGGAAAGAGAAATCGGTCTAAAAGTTGAAATGTGAAGCATGCTGCTTGTGTATAATAAAACCATTCTATAGTAAAGAACAAGAAGTCTAAGAAGGAAAGATTAGATAGATTGCTTTCAATCTTCATGAATAAAGTTACTTGTTGATAATGCATTGACTGAGACTAGTTGTTTATGATGAAGATAAACTTATGAAAATACAGTTTTCTAGTCTTAGACATTTGTTCTATGTGGTAAAACTAGCTAATGTGCTATGTGAAAACAAAAACCTAGAAATCATGAACGTTGGATTTCTAGTTTTAGTTGTTAGCTTTTGGAAAACCACGTTGTTGAAACTATGGTGTGATTGAAAGAGCAAAAGTGCTAGTTCCTTATGAATTTTGGTTCATAAGAAGATTGTTGGAGTTTACTCCAAAGTGACAGAGAACGTTTAGTCTATGGTCATTGTTGAAAGCCTTTTGAATTAATCTATACCATAGCTAGTTGCTGGTTACTATATGATCAGTTAAAGATAAATGTTGAAGTAATTGTTGATGATGAATAAAAGTGTGACATGTCATTAATATAGATTGAGGTGAAATGTGGGGGTCTAGCCTTTCAATACTTTCATTTAAGAACAAAGTTATTATAACATGTGAATGCTGAACATGTAAATAACTTGTGTTGTTTAATCACCAAAGTAATGGCCACTATGTTGTTCTAGTCATTTGATGATTAATGTTCCAAGTTTATAAGGGTGATAGACTTGTTTGCTCTTTATGACACACCATGGTAATATTCATGAGGTTTGGTAATCATAAGTTTGATGATTTGCTTGATAAAAATCATCCCAAGTTTAATGATTTGCTTGACAAAAATCATTCTAAGTTTGATGATTTGCTTAGTGAAAAATCATCCTAAGTTTGATGATTTGCTTGTTGAAAAATCATCTTGTTATGTTGAGTGATTTGTTGAAGAAAATCACTGAAAGGAAATATCATGAGGTTGTGCACTATCATGAGTTCTCTTGGGTAAAACATAGTCAGTGCAAGGTCTATGAGAGAGACCCACAATAACATCGAGGGGGTGAGACTTTCCAATTGTTGTGAGCTCTATGTGGCGGGAACCCAACTCACTATTAGTAGAGATCCTACGAACGGAGTTCAATGTGGTAAGAACAAGTCACAAAAGAGTTCTATTCAGTACTATCAACGTTGTCTCTCCCTATGGTGTTGTTGGAGATAGTACTTACTACAAGAATTGAGGGTGAGATTTTGAGAATCTCTTAATGAAAATTCATAGCCATGTTGAATGGTAGCGTGAGCAGTATACACTTGATGAATTTCACCTATATAAGTTTGGAAGTGGTGCCGCTTCCTGTGAGAGCCTGGAAAACTCTCTAGAGAGCTTATGAATCCTGAGATAGGTGCATGGCCGATATCGCACCAAAACCGCAAACTTGAAGAAGTAGATAATGATATGTCTTCTTGGTGTTCATATAAACAATAGTGGAGTAATTCAAGACGAAGTTCATCTTACTTCCGTTTATATAACTCAAGTTGTACTACCGGCGATTCAAGACCACAAGTCATTGTATCCGTTATGTGTCATTATCTTCGATTGATAATGGAGAGGTTAATTGTTTAACGTTCTAAAGTTGTCTTTATATAAGTTTGGATCATGTGGGAGATTGTTGGAAAAGTACATCAAAGTACTTTATCGTGTGCTCCAAACTTATATAGAATGTATATGAGGTTGTTTGGGAGATTGATGTGATGTGTTGCAATGCTGGAAACTTTCAGTCGGACGTGAATCTCTCACATTGAGAGATCGACGTGACGTGGATCTCTCAATGTGAGAGATCCACGTTGATCTGAGGCTGTCTATCCGACGTCGATCTCTCATTGAGAGATCGTCGATCGATCGACGTGAGAGATCGACGTGCCAGCGAACATAACTTTTCATTTTGGGTTGCAACTTTTGATCCAAGGATCATCTCCCTTCGCCTATGAACGGTAATCAACTACCATAACTGATAGAAAAACTGCTAAAATGAGTTTCAAACATGGTTTTTAACACAATCCAAGGTCTATATATATGAGATCTTGCTATCTTCAAAATATACAACAGTCTTGCAAAACCTTAGAGAATTTCAGCAATCTTTTCTATCTTTCTCATTTATCTTTCTCTTCAATATCAAGTTCATTCTTCTTCTTCTAGAGCAAAGGAAAAGAAGATAGCCATTATATATTGGGAAGCATTAGTCTTGTTGTCTACCTTGCTCATTGGTAGAGACTAAATTGCTTTAAGGACAGGGTCATCTTGAGACTCGTCTCGGCTTTTGTTTGATTATTTTCTTGCTTGTTTGCTGCGCTTTCCTAACAAATTCTTGGCCCATCATGCACACTCAACTTTGCCAAGAGAAACTGTCACACGAGTTGTTTATTTGATGAAGTTTTGAATGCATGTGTTTCAAATTAATGCTACAGGTACACCATTCGTTCTATTTTAAGTTCATATTATTATTTTATAATTGTCGGGGGTTTCATTAGAAATAAGCTCTCTATCCCTTGGATAGAAGTATCGTTTGACCGTCTCTCTCACCCTCTCTAGACCCTAACAATGGCTTTTTTCTATTGTTGGATATACTAGATATGGTTGTTGTTATTATTTTATCATAAGTTAAAATATAAGTCTATATGCTTTACATAGTAGGAGATGTAAGTAATTGCATGCACTCAAATATAGCTCACTTTTATTTAATTGCCATGCATTTCGGGAATAGTATTTTATTTTGTCAGAATTTTGCCTCCTCATTAATACTAGTGTTGGTCACTGCAATCACTGCAGCTTCAACGTTGCACCTTTAAATCACTTGGAAAATTCGGTATAATTACAATCGTGGAAGCGATACCTCTAACACAAAAGTGGGGTTCTATTCTGTTGGTGGAGAACGATATGGCGGCAATCTGTTATTCTGGTCTTTCTGTCAAGAGCAACGATACAAGGAGAAATGGGATTGGAGCTGTGCACAACATGCAGCTTCATTCAAGAAGACCGAAGGATTTCTTGTTCAAATCAGGTGTGTGAACTTTCACTTTTTTTTCCCCTTTTCTTTATAATTTACCAACTTCACACTGGGAAGGTATAAGGATTCGAGTTCTGCTCAATATCAATAAGTTCAGTAACCTTTACGACTGCACCTAATCCAAATACCTACGTGTATTTTCACTCTTGTTTCATGCTGTTTTGGACCCTCTTATGGAAGTGACTGACTGAGCTTTAATGTCGTCTGTCAGCACCACAATTCAGAAGGATAAGAGCCATGGCTTTATCTCCAACTGTTTCAGCTCCCAAGCGAGAAAAGGACCCGAAAAAGAGAGTTGTTATAACAGGGATGGGCCTTGTTTCGGTTTTTGGAAGCGATATTGACACATTCTATAATAGGCTTCTACAAGGGGAGAGCGGAATCAGTTTAATCGATCGGTTTGATGTATCAGATTTGCCTGTTAAAATCGGTGGCCAGATTCGAGATTTTTCATCAGTTGGGTATATTGACCCAAAGAGTAATCAGCGTCTAGATGATTGCTGCAGATACTGCCTTGTCGCTGGCAAGAGGGCGCTTGAGGACGCCAACCTAACTAGCCCGCAAGTCCTTAAAAATGTGAGTCTCTTGTTTATTGTCTCGCACCGGTTTTATGATGTTCTGAGAAACCATGTTCTAACACCTCTATATCTATGCATGCTTATTTAAAACGATATCCACAAATAAGGATACCGAACAATTCCGTATATTTACTCTTGCACACCACCAAATACATATATATTGTACAGCCTCCCTAGTTTACTTGATGTACAAGTGGAAATATCCTAATTACAATCACTAGATATGTACCAGGAAGCTACCATACACCCAATTATAATATACAAAAGATCTATTCCAATCAAATCCCGTAATTATTGCTAATACCCTTCCTTAAGTTAGGGCGTGCGGATGACAAACTTCCAACTTGGCCAGTAAACCAACAGTTACAGTTGACCACCCAAAACTTCGGTAAAAATATTTGTAAGCTGCAAAGTAGTAGGAATAAAAAATGGTTGTATGACACATTTGGAAATATCAGCACAAATAAATAAAATGAAAATCAACTTCAACATGCACGTATTTTCAGACTGACTGTCAGTACAAAGCCGAATGCTCAACTCCATGAGATGCAAGGAGACCTTTAACCCACTTGAATTCACATAGCCTAAAGGTCATAGCCCGGTACTCAACCTCCAAGAAAGAAAGAAATGGTAGGTTGTTTATTAGTCTTCTATGAAACAGAAGAATCATCAAATATGCCGAAATAAGCTGTCAAAATGTCGTGTAATAGGACAACTAGCCCAATCAGCATCACAATAACCAATCAAACAACTTTAGTTAAAAGGGATAGAAGTTATAGAGAGAAACTCTCTGTCTTCTCTCTAAAATGAATTCTTCTTCCCCTGGCATTCCAACACTTCTACTTCCATTATACTAGTCGGAGACTATACGGGCTACAATATGTCCAAAACAAAGGTAGCCAAGGCTGTGTTCAGTGGCGGAGCCAGGAGTCCCTTCTTGGAGGGGCACTGACAGGCTTCGCAATAGGAATACCACCGGTCACCGTTTCGGACCGAGAAAACCAACAAAATCTTCTAGATATATTTTTGTATTATAACATAAAATACGTGAAAGAAAACACATCTACCAACCAATGTACAAAAAAAATAAACAGTACAATACAAACAATATGCGGATCACAATTATTAAATGAATATAGTAATATACATCAATACATACCTTTTATTTGCATATTGCAGAACGAGAAGGATTTGCCAAGGGATGCAAAAAGGTTCTTCAAGATGCCATTGATTGAAATCGTTGCATAATATCTTCATCTTCAATGGTGCTAAAAATTTTCATCTTCAATGGTGCTAAAAATTTCATGCTCAAATAACACAATAAACAATCCGATAGTACGTCACCCCCCAACTGGTTGCGTAGATCAGTCTTAACGATATTCATCGCAAAAAATTAGAAACAAACAACTGTCACAAAAGCTAGTGTTTAACAATAGGCATTTGGAAAAACATATTACCTTTTACATTTACTGTCTGAATGCTGAATCAATGAACCAATTATATACGGTGTACATAGTTGCCTAGAAATTGTAAAATAGTTTTCACACCAGCAACAGCCAACACTAAGGATTTAAATGCAACCTAAAGGTATGTGTAGCTCACAACTTTGAAACGACTTTAGAGCAATTAAATAAAATCATAAAAGCTGTGTAATTGTAGCATCTTCCCCAACAGAGTGGCACAACTGTATGCCGTTTTTAAATTAATATATATCAACTATCGAGCATCAGCCCTCATAGGATTCGTAAGATTGGCAACCAATTAAAAAAAGAAACTTTCATTTTCATAAGCAAACTAATGCAAAAAAGTCTACTAATTTTCAACGATTACCTCACATGCAGAAAAGACTACTAGTTTTCCAAATCTTGAATTTTTTTAATATATTTAAGAGACCGAACTTCCGGTAAGTTTTAGGCATATTTTAGTCACTTAGCAGAGAATTAGCGAAGACTAAACACTATGTGACCACGTAACAGAGGGTTAGTGTTTTGTCAAGCAAGGGCACACTTTGAACTGAATAACCAAAAATACAAATACACCTACATATCTATAGGATTTTTCCACCGATGTCCCAGGCCCCCCCTTCCCTCCGCCCCTGGCTGTGTTGAAGTTGAATATGCTTCAAGGAAGAATGCCGCTACAGCATCTAGCTTTAGCGCGAGCTATATGTCAACAAGAAAGACCGAAAAAAAACAGTGACATCCATGTGCTGAAGTAACAACCTCTGAAGATGGAGACTCCCTCCCCTTCAACGGCACCTTAGATGATGAAGGCTCCACCTCAAAGACCAAGAGTGGGGTGCAAGCAGCTGCTTGTGATATCTCTTATCCATTAGCTTCGGATGAAGAAGATGCAGGGACTTCAAGTTTGGATCACAAGGAAGATGATGCGGGGAACAGGAAATCCCGCCTGAGGAATTACCGAGGGGGTAAAAGTGAGGATGATGTAATAATAGCAGTTTGTCAACCAAACAACATCCATTCTCACGTGGCTGCTACACCCTCTCTCCTCTCACACACCAACCCGCAAATGCCACCTAGTCCTGCACCCACCAACCTGTCAGCTCCTGAGGCCTCTTCTGCCACAAGAGTTGACATTTTCTAAATTCAATTAACCCTACCCTCTCCCCAACAGCATGCCCACCAACCACCTCATCTAACATAGACAGCAGCTCAGCCAAGACAAGGCAGAGCGTGGAACTCACTTTTTGGAAACAACAGGAAGCCTGAGCATGACCTTAGGCAAGGTACATGTTAATATTGATGAGTTGCGCAGCGATGAAGATGTTGATCGCTGCCTTGTAGGATGCTTCGCGGACAATTCCTAGGTCGGCAACCAGTGCAAAATCTCTCCAAATCATGGAAGTCAAAGCACAAAGTGGAGTTCCATGCGTCTGGATGGATTAGTTTCAAATTTGAGTCAGCTAAGGAGATGGAGGAGATCCTCTGTGCAGGACCATACTTTGTATATGGGAGGTCTCTTATCCTTAAGAAGACGCCAAGATTCTTCACATTTGGAGCAACTGAATAACACAAGTCCCAGTTTGGGTAATTTTCCAACCTACCAGTCATGCTCTGGGTAGACCAAGTCCTCTCTAGTATATGTTCCCAGCTTGGCACGCCGCTATATGCAGACCAACTCACTGCAAGAAGGAGTAGTTGGAACTAGCCCGTCCGCTAGTTGAAGTGGATCTTAGCAAGGAGCTGTTGAGCTTAGTGGAGTTGGTGCTCCCGAATGACACCACAATTGTTCAGAAGGTGTATTATGAAAAGTTGCTGATATTCTGTAGAGACTAAATGCACCTTGGCCACAGCGCTGCCTCCCATAAATAGGCTGGCCAGCAAACCTTGGAGAATTTACCTCTACTGACCTTCACAAAATCCAAGTAGCTCGACACAACTCAGGTCAGCTTAGCCATCCCATTTAACACTTGCTCCCTCTATCCCCCTCACCAGAAAATCCAGCAGACATGGGCCCTGCTCAGCTCTGCTTCAACAACCCAGCTCAGCTCAGCCACAAAAGGCCACATCAAACCACAAAGGCCAACCGACCTTCACCAGCTCAGCTCGGCCCACTGCCAGCTCAGTGTCACCCTCTATCCCACCTCAGCCATCCCACAGCCCAGCTCGGCCACCCGCCACCTCAGCCTAGCAACTCACCTCAGCCCCCACTCAAAGCAACCTCCCAAAAATGGTCTTTACTATACCCACTCAGGTATTATACAGACAAAGGAAGGCACATCAGTCCAGCTTGAGGTCAGCTCGGACAACCCAGATCCTAACACACAGACGAATGTCTACTTAGAGCACCATGTTGAAACAATTAACTATCTTCTCCAGGATGGCTTCACAGAGGTTATCTCCAAATCGAAGGCCCAAGCCATGAGGAAAAAACTTAAAGCTCCTCATGGTAAGGCCAAGGTACGGATGATCGTCGGATCTCAATGATTATTATTTTTTCGGAACATTAGGGGATGTAACAAGCCCCTAAAGCACAATAAAGTCTATAATTTTGTAAAACAACACAGTATAGGCGTCCTCGGACTATTAGAGACAAAGTTAAACACCAAAATATATCTTTTATTATGGAAAACGTTTGCAGGATTAGAGTTTATAAATAACTTTAACTCCCATGAAGGCAAGCGAATTTTGTTAGGATAGAACCCGTCCTCTGTTGACGTGCAGCTCAGCTCGGCAGACTCCCAGGCCATACACTGCACAATTGTACCTAAGGTGACTGGGTTGAGCCTGTCAACCACCCTCGTCTATGGGTTCAACAGGATTGTAGACAGGCATCCATTATGGAGCTTCCTTTTCAATCAGAGCCAATCGTTGTCTAACCCTTGGATAGTCATGAGGGATTTTAACTACATCCTAGGCGAAGAAGAGAGAATTGGAGGCAGGTCAGCTACTAACTATTAACTACAGTACCAGCTTAGTTGCTGCCTCCAGAGTGGGCTGATGGAGATCAACTCTTCAGGCTGCTTCCATACTTGGGATAATGGCTATGTCAAATCTAGGCTGGACAGATACATCGCCAATGCGGCCTTCCTAGAGAAATTTCCCACAGTAAAGGTACACTTCTTTCCCGCATGTTGCCTCTCTGACCACTCTCCTGGCGTGCTCTGCCTTGATCAAGTCAAGTCAACAAGACGAAACTCTTTCAAGTTCTTTAACATGTGGGCTGACCATGAGGACTTCCTTCCTCTGGTCAGTTTGCATGGAGACAAAGAGTACATGACTCAGCAATGTTCCAAATCTGCAAGAAGCCGAAGTCTCTGAAAGGCCCTCTGAGGGTCCTGAACAGAAAGAAAGAAAGAAAAGGCATATTGCATTCAATCTAAAGGAGGCAGAAAGAAAATATTTTGCTCAGGTCGCCAAAGGTAACTTTTTAGTTTCGAGTGACAGGAACACAAAATTCTTTCACTCTATAATTAAAAGGAACAAGTAGAGAAACAGCATTCTGGGAGTTCATCTAGTTGATGATACTATGTCATCATCCATTGTACAAGAAGCGCTGCGTTTTGTTCAGTTCTTCACTGACCTGCTTGGCTCAGCTCAGCCTGTACTGGCCATCAGTGCACAAGTGTTGAACAGTGGCCCACTGCTCTCAGCTCAGCAAGCTGACTCTCTTACTGTCCCTATCTTGGAGGCTGAGATCAAAGTAGCTCTACTCTACATTGGTAAAGATAAATTTTCAAGCCTAGATGGTTACACATCTCAGTTCTTCATCAGCGCCTTGGAGATAGTGGGGCCAGACCTTGTAACACTCTAGAGTGTATGTGAATAGAGTGTTGGATAATTTCTTGAGTTTTTTCAATTTAGATCACTCCAACTCAAGATACTCACCAAAACAAGAAAAAAGAAAATGACAAATAGTGAATGAAGACACACAACTCATAGTGATTAAAATTTCCTTGATTCTAATCTATTACCATTTTATGTCTAAAGTGTATTTTTGACAACTTTCTGATTACCTTCAACAAGGAATCAGAACTACAAAACTACTACAACAACTATTTCCAATAACACCGTGTGTAACAACAATTTCTGTTGTAACGAATCATTTGAATTGTGAGTTTTGTCTGAAATATCAAACATTTAGTTGCTTGAAGAACAATAGAATTTTCTAATGTCTTTTTGTAAAATGATGCAACTTTTGTATTTTGACACCTCATTTCAACCATGAACCATAAACTATCTTTGGAAGTTAATTTATGTAGAGAGGTACTAAATTAACTTCTTTCTTGTTAAAACTAAATATATAAATACAAGAATCCTGAGATTTTAAAATATAATTTTGAAAAAGAACTTTTGTGAAAATCTGAAGAACTTCTTCCTATTCTCTCTTCTTCTTTCTCTGTTATTGAACACTTAAATGCATAAGTTTAATATTATTCTCATAGAGCAAAGACAAAAAGAAGACGTCATATCCTATGAGGCATTTGTCGCGTAGTTTACCTTGCTCAATAGTGTATGGCAAATTGCTTTTGAAGACGGTGTAGCATTTGTTACGTCTCGGCTATTTTTTTTTCTTTGTTTTCATTTTCTTTTTATTTGACTGTCATATCTTTGCCTAAATTTTTCAATACTTATACTCGACTACTGTCCGCCATGGACAGAGATTGATGTGACAAATTTGACTCTATAGCTCTGATATCATATTAACAACAAAAGTATATCGTCAAATAAGGATACTAAAAATGCATATATGTTGTATAGCCTCCCTAGTTTACTTGATGTACAGGCAGAAATCTCCTAATTACAATAAATAGATATGCACAAGGGAACTACCATACACACAATTACCATATACAAAAATATACTCCAATTAAATACCGTAACTAATTATTGATAATAACGATGCCCCTTTCCGTGCGCATTTATCTAAATAAAATGTCTCTACTTATCCTGAAACGTGGTGTTCCGTGATCATTTTATAAGTTTTCATTGTCTTTATATTTGGCTATTAGTTACGCGACTAATTGTACAAAAGTGAGTAGACAGACTGATAAAATTTGAACTACAGATGGACAAATCAAGAATAGGAATCTTGGTTGGAAGTGGCATGGGAGGAGTGAACGCTTTCTCAAGTGGGATCGAAAATTTAATTACCAAAGGATACAAAAAAATGTCTCCATTTTTCATCCCTTACACATTAACGAACATGGGATCCGCATTGCTGGCTATAGATACAGGATTTCAGGGTCCTAATTACTCAATTTCTACGGCATGTTCATCCGCAACAACATGCTTGTATGCTGCTGCAAATCATATACGAATGGGGGAAGCGGATATAATGGTGGCAGGTGGGACAGAAAGCGGTGTAACGCCTGCTGGTGTTGGTGGTTTAATAGCTTGTGGTGCCTTGTCTCAAAATAATGATGAACCTCATAAGGCTGCAAGACCATGGGACAAAGATCGCGACGGTCTAGTCGCCGGAGAAGGCTCTGGAGTGCTGGTACGTTCTTCATGTGCATTACATAACGCCCCTTGAATATCTGAGTTTTCTTGTTTTTCTATTTATGATTTATGCGCTATTTTAATCAATTGGTTTTCAATAGTAGGGCTATTGTATGGGATATATTGTGAATTATCAGTTGATCGACATAGCTTTGCGCATCATTATGGGTTATTCGGAAACAACCTCTATGTGTTTCTAACACATGGGTATGGTTACGTACATTCGACCTCTCATACCCTGCCATATGCGGGAGCCTTTAAGGCAATGGGGTAATGTTGTTGTTGTTGTTTTGTTTATGAAGTTGTTTAGTTTGACAATTTCTTGGGTTCAGATTATGGAGAGCTTGGAGCATGCAATGAAGAGAGGAGCAAATATAATTGCAGAGTACTTGGGAGGGGCAATTAACTGTGATGCTCATCATATTACTAGTCCTAGGCAGGATGGGCACGTAGTTTCACTTTGCTTAGCCAAGAGTTTGGAAAATGCAGGGGTTTCTCCTGAAGAGGTCACAACTTTTAAGTTCAAGTGTTTCTTTTTAGTCCATCTTATTCTTCTAAAACCTATCAATTAAGTTCATAATTCATGACTAACAGGTGAACTACATTAATACTCATGCAACATCAACCCGAGCTGGAGACATAGCAGAGGTCAACGCAATAAAGAAAGTCATCAAAGACACATCTGGATTAAAGATTAATGCAACCAAGGTGAAAATTGAAAGATCTTCTCTATAAACTATATAGATCGGTCATTTCTTTGTACTGTATTTTTTTTTAATTTTTGAGTCGTTGTTTAAATCCTATTGTTTTTGTGTGTCTCCTAATATCTAATGCATAATGTGCACATTTAGAATAACATCTTTCAAAGCTATTATATCATCTCAAACATGATTCAGTCCTTTAGTACCTAAAATTCTCACTTAAATTCTATACATCTATCTATATGGCATCGGCTACATGAATTAACTGTCTCCACTGTGCTGTATCACTAACGTATTATCCTCAATTATCATATAGGTCATATCATTCCTTCTTGTGTCTGTTCATGTCTTCTTTGGTCTCCTTTCCTCACATTTAACATGCACATATTGTCTCGCACCGTGTAACAGGTGTATTTGCAGGACATCTTTGAACATTTCCATACTATCTCAACATTGATTCTCTCATCTTCTCATCTATAGAAGTCATCCCAACATTTCTCCTTATATCTTTATCTTTATTTCATTATTCCTTGTGTGTCTGTACATTCATATTAACATTCTCATTTCTATCATTTGTATTCTTTATTCATGTTCATAATTGAATGCCCAACATTCAAATCCGTACAGTATTGGTGGTCTTATTTTCGTCTTGCAAAACTTCTTAAGCTTTAAATGTACTTTCCTATCACATAAAAGACCTCACACACTTCTTCGTTTTAACCACTCTACATGTACTATAAGATTCCCATCCTTGTCAATTCCTCTTTATATAGTAGAAATTATAAATACATAAAATTGTCACTCAAGATTTTTACAAGGTTCAAAAGTTATTCTTTTTTTACTAAAATGAATTTCATATACTATGCCTTTCTTCGACTCAATTTGAAGCCAAGTGTCTCCTATCAACATTTCGGCTTAGCATTGACTTCTCATCAGTCTCATCGCGAGTACAATATCATCTACAAATAACATGCTTCACCAAATATATTTAATTTGTCGAGTGACTCATCTATAACTAAAGCAAAAAGTATGCACTTAATGCAGATCCTTGGTGTAAACTCACTGTAATAGAAAACTCTGGGCTTAGTCCTCCTGGAGATCTTGTGTTTGCCATTATGTTCTCATACATATCTTTAATAATCTGTATGCATGCTACTCTAACACATCTTTTCAAGCATTCCTCGCACGATCTTTCATAGAACTTTATCATATGCCTTTTTCAAGTCCATGAAAACTATATACAAATAATTCTTCTTTTCTCGATATCTCTCGATTAATCTCTTCTTAAGAGATGAATAAATACAAATTGATTTTTCAGATACACTAGTGTCTTTGAGAATTCTTTTTCAGTCACTCGCTCTCGGAGCTTCATTGTGTGGCTCAGTAACTTAATTCCTCAAATTTGCACAATCTTGTATGTATTATTTTTTTTTGTACAAAGGTAATAAATCAAATTTTCTTCACAGATCAGACATCTTTTCGGTCTTCATAATCTTGTTAGAAAGATCCAAGCCACATAGTGCATTTTTTCTCTAGGCATTTTTAGGCTTCAGTTGAAATATCGTTGGGTCTAATAGTTTACAATTTTTCATCCTCTTCAAAGTATCCACTATCTCTAGCAATCCAATTCTCCTACTGTATCTTACATTTCTATCTTATTCAGAGTTACATAATTTGCCTAATATGAGTCCATTTTCTACTAATTCAGTAAAAAGTTTCTCAAAGTATCTTTTTCATCTATCTTTTATTGTTTATTCCTCTACTAAAATCTTACTTTCTTCGTCTTTAACGCAATTAACTTGAGTCAAATCTCTTGTCTTCTTTTGTCTTACTCTAACAATTTTAAACACATCTCTTTCACCTTTCTTTTGTACCCAACCGCTTACAAAAATCTTCAAATGCATTTGATTCGGCTTCACTTATAGCATGTTTAGCTTCTTTATAAACAAGCCTATATTTTTCCTAATTATATTGATTTCTGTAAAGCTGAAGTACCTTACAACTAGTTCTCTTGTTTTTTGCCTTTATCTTGTATTTCTTTTTTCCATCGTCAAGATTCCTTATTTAAAGGTACTCGATCTTTTGACCCACCAAGTAAATTTTTTTATATTTTCTTTATTTTTACAGCTACATCCTTCGACACATCATTTGCGTCACCATTTGAATTTATTAAGACTTCTTACTCTAATATTACTTTTCCAAAATCTACTTGGTTAACTTCTTTAAAATTCCACCATTTTATCTTAGGTTCTATAGGCCTTTGTTTTCTCAATCTTCTATGTTATATACAAACTTCCACACTACAAGATGGTGTTTTATTGTGAAACTTTCTCCTGAGATCACCTTACAATCCTTATGAGCCCTTCTATCTCTCCTACGAGTAACAAAATAGTCCATATGAAACTTATGTGGTCCACTTTTGAATGTAACCGTGTGTTCATCTCTTTTGTAGAAAAATATATTAATTACTAAAAGGTTATATATTATTACAAAATCCAAAATTAATCTTCTTTCATCATTCTGTTTCCAAAACCAAATCCACCATGTGTCTCAGTCTAAATCCTCAACTTTTTACCTACATGTCGATTTACTCCTATAAAGATCTCCTTGTCTATTAGAATTTCATGAACTATGTCTTCTAAACCTTCTTGAAATTGAATATTTATATCCTCCTCTAAAACCACTTGATGAGCATATACGCTAATAATATTGATTGTTTCTTTTTCAAGCATCATTTTAAGGACTATAATTCTATCTCCTTTCCTAATAACACCTGATACATCGTCTCTTATCTATAATAACCTCGACATTATTTCTTGCCTTATTATTTCTCATGTACCAGAGTTTAAATCATGAACTGTTCAACATCATAACTTTCTAACCGTCTTCTTTGTCTCTTGCAAACACAAAATATTTTTTTCTTATTATCGTGTCCATTTTCTCTATTGTCTTTCCTTTATAGTTCAATGTTCTATGTTCCTAGTCTAATACTCCTACCTAACCTAGTATTTTCTATCTTAGTATCTAACTTATAGCCTAAGAACGCATGCTTACTTTTCATCACATCTGAGTTTTCTAGGAAATGTAATGGTCCTAGCTCAATTGTACCTGTATTCGGACCATGCGACGGTACCCTTGCTTATTTGACTTTATATTCAATCCCTTCAGATGCAACGGTCCTTACAGAGACACCGCATTTGAACCATGTGTGTGTTCCATGTATGGACATCCTAGCATTAGCGTAATTGTTTGTTTGATCTATAATCATGTTTAGTGTCAAAGTTTTATACTACTATCAACCCAATGCAACCTTCTTCTTTTACCCGGCTTGAGACCGACAAATAGAAAACTCGATGAGGCGGAGTTATACACACACACACACACACACACACACACACACACACATATATATATATATATATATATATTATCCACATGTAAAATCCCAATATATACTCAACTGTACAATGACTATGTATTCACTTGTCTAATTATAAGATAAGAAAATGCTTATTTTCTATATTGGGTGCTCAATAATGATCGACAAGGATTTTAACCAAGTCAAAGAGTGCCTAATTTGACTCGTATCTTTGAATGACTGCTCATATTCCTCATACTTCTATTTTGCTTTCAATCCAAACCAACCCTTTCTTTTTTTAAAAAAAAACAGCATTCTAAGAAAGATGATGCATAATAGAACTCATCCTATATTCTTAGCAAAAAAATCTTTTGCTGAAATATTGGGAATCATTACTTTTGCTCAAACCAGCACTCGTGTTTATTTATTTATTTATTTGACCAAATGTTCTTCTCTTTAGTCTCTGATCGGGCATGCCTTTGGCGCTGGTGGGGGAATAGAAGCCATAGTAACCATCAAGGCAATCCACACTGGCTGGTTACATCCAACACTCAACCAAGATGTAATGATTTTGGGTTAACATATATTAAGTCATACAACACTCAAAAAGTTTATCGTAACTAAATTTTCTGACTTTTGTTATAATTATGCGCAGAACTTGGATCCTGCTGTCACAATTGACACTGTCCCAAATGTCAAAAAGCAACATGAAGTCAATGTTGGTACGTTTACTCGTTCTTTTACCCTATCTTGCCAAGGACTAGTAAGAAAAGAAATTGAAAAACAGAAGAATGGGCAACAATAGCAAGATAATTATTCCGTATACCAATGCAGTAATGCATTTGTCATTTTGTAGGTGTTTCCAACTCCCTTGGGTTTGGTGGGCAAAATGCAGTTGCGGTTTTCGCGCCGTTCAGCCCTTAGTCAACTTATATGGCGTTTTTTCTGGACCTCTCAATTATCTCCACCACTTTCCTAAATAAATACAATAATAATGGAGGAAATGGAAATTTGCATCATATCTTTTTCTCTCTTATGTATACCATTATTAAAGTGAGGATTTATCACTAGTGAAGGATATATGCATTTGAATGGAATTGAACACAAAAACTCTAGACTTCCGCGTACCATGTATCATTGTTTTCTTAATCATTGTATTATTCAGACTTATCAAATGATACTTAAATCCATCCACATAAAGTATATCACTTAAAGAGAAGGAATTGTTACTCACTTTACCATGTCCTTTGATTTGGTCTTTGGTACTTCCAAAGTGGACAACTCCTCCATCTTGCATAGTGATCTTATGAAACAATCTTTTGTTTCCCGTCATAGGGTTGGAACACCCACTGTCCACGACCCATTGGACGCCTTTGTCATTGATGTCTCCATTTAGTGCTTGGGCTTACAAAATCGACATATGACGTTGGTATCCTTTTTGTTTTGGGTCCTTGAGGGTTAGTAACATGCACTTGACTTTTTGTCACCCATACAAGATGTACATTTCTATTAGCTCTACAAACTCTTTCTACATCCCTTTATTATTGCAATAGAAGCATGTAGGAATACGTTTGTGAGAGTAAGAATGATCATGATGCTTATGTGTAGGCATAATCCGTGATTCATGTTTATGCATGTTCTTCCTTGGTACTAGGAAGAGGTTTTGGCAACGGACTTAACCAAATGTTTTGATACCTTGGTTACTTTTGTCTTGCCATGAGACATATGTCTTTGTTTCTTCAAAGATGATTTTGATTCTGTGAAGGTGGGAGCGGATGCATTACTTAGTTTAGCGAATTTAATCAAAGTCAGAGTTAAAGGTTTCATGCTCACACTAGATGCATCATAGCCTAATCCAGTTTTATTAATGCTAGCTCTTTGACTAATTAGCATCTTGTTTAAAGCATGCTTGCTCTCAAACATTTTGTCCATTGTACTCAAATGAATTTCACTTTCATATTTTAAACAACAATTTTCATTAGCAACTACTTTATGCATGGTCATAAGAATATCATACTCAAGTTGCAATGCAATGTTGTTTTCAAGCGTGGCATTGTACTCATTAATGCATTCCCTAAAATCTTGTCTAATACGCTTATATTTGAGACTTAACAAATCATTCTTCTTAATCATATCATCAAATTCATCTTGCAATTTATAATGAGAAGATCTAGTATATACCTCCATATCATCTTCGATGGCTATGAAACAAGAATATTCTCTTTCAAGATCATCATCAATTATAACTATAAGAGCAAGATTCTTATCATCATCATGGTCACCTTCAGAATCGGATAAGAGACTATCTCAATGAGTTACATCCACTTGAAGATCCTTCTTCTTTTGGTAGATGGCCTTCTTATCTTTTGGGTGCGAATCCTGCACTCTACAATCTTTCATGAAGTGACCATACTTTCCACATTTGAAGTATTTGTTATCTTGGTCCTTCATCTTGTCTTTATCATTAGATAGAGTCCCTTTGATGAACCGTTTAGCCTCGTCTCCATTCTTTCTAGCAAATCTTTTGAATCTTCTTACAAGAAGTCCAAATTCATCATCCGAATCATCCGTGTCACGTACCAACGCCTTAGATGATTGTTTGATAGGATCATTTTTCTCTTGTTCCTTAAGTTGAATTTCATGAGTCATAAGATTTCCATATAACTCATCTAATGTAAGAGTTTCAAGATCCTTTGACTCTTTTATGGCCGTCACTTTTGGATTCCATTCTCTTCCCAAGCTATTTAGAAGTCGGTGGTTAAGATCCTCTTGTTCGATATTCTTTCCCACCGCATTAAGCAAGTTGACAAGTTTAGTGAACCGTTGAATAGTTTCCTCTATCTTTTCACCTTTGGGGACGAAAAAATTATAGAATTGCTTGATCAACATCCTCCTCCTTGCCTTTCTAACTTGAGACGTACCCTCATGGATCATTTCTAACTTTATCCATGCTTTATGAGTGGATCGAACACCTTGAATCTTAGCTCTCTCATTTGGAGTTAGAGAACTATTCAAGATGTCAAGAGCTTTTTCATTTATAGCAAATAACAACTCTTCTTCTTGCGTTGGATTATCATAGTCAATAGGAGCCTTTGAGCCCTTAATAACTTCTTTTCAAATCCGATAACCACGACCCCTAAGATGAGTCTCCATGTTAGATTTCCATAGAAAATAATTATTTGGATCAAACATAGGCACTTCGGTATGGATGTTTGATACGGAAGGTATCAAATTCTCTTGTCTTCTTTTTCTTGTTCTAGAAGACTCACCACCCGAAGATTCTCAATCATATGATGTTTCTTCCATACTTGATAGGATCAATCCTTGCTATTTGAGTATCAAACAATCAAGGTTAGACTCTGATACCAATTGTTAGGTCCGTGAAACACACTAGAAGGGGGGTTGAATAGTCTGTTAATCCAAGTATGGTTCTTTTTCGAATCTTTTTGCAATGGAAGTAATTTAACCAATACTTGAAGTGTTCTTTGAAGAAAATAACTTGAGGAAATGAAAGAACACCAAATTTATAGAGGTTCAAGTCAAAGGCTCTACTCCTCTACCTTCTGCTTTGAACAAGAATGATTTTTGAACAAGGGGATTGTTATTTCTCTTTAGGAAGAAACAAAAATAAAAAAAATACAAGAATAAACTAGGTTTAACAAACCTAGTTCAAGAACAATAAAAACCCAACCTCTTTGAAGCCTAGCCTCTTTAAGATCTTCTTTGCACCAAGGAAACCTTCTATAGAGTATGATGTAGTTACTACACCATCAACTAGCTCTCGGAAGCTTGAGTTTCGCCTAACAAGAAGCACACTTGCTCCTTGACCAATAATCTAAATCTTGCTCCTCACAATCCTCACTTAGAAGAAGACCTCGTCTCCTTTACAATCACACACTCTCAACAATAAAGTAATTTCTACAATGATTTTGAGAGAAAAATACAAATGAAGCTTGAGAGCTTGATGTAGAAAGTTGTCTTCAAAAATAGAGTCTTCCAAGCCTTATAGAAAAGCTTCTAACCGTTGGAGAAGAGAGAGAAGAGTGGAAGAAGTCTTTCAATAATATGTTGACACCTCATCACCTTGAAAAGTTTTTCTTGGATGAAGTCAAAAGCTTCTTGAGGAAGCTTCTCATCTTAAGCTCAAAAAGGGATAAGATTTGCCCACCTACCTTTGATTGACATTTTGACTAAAGCTACAAATGTCATGATTGCATAAGAAAGATAAAGAACACTTTTGTCAATCAAAAAGTGTAAGAGAGAGAAAAACTGTAAATGTTGGAACATATTGTCCATGCATCAGAATTTATAAATGATGCACTCAAAGTGACTTCGCACTCAAGAGTAATAATACATGAAGCGCTTCATGTTTTTCTCCAAACTTTCTGTCTGAGAGTTTTTCTTACCAAATGAAGCGCTCTACGTAGCGTTCTAAACTTTATGTCCGAAAGTTTTCCTTTTCTTACCAAATGAAGCGCTTTATGTAGCGTTCTAAACTTTCTGTCCAAAAGTCTTCTTTTCAATTACAACTCTCTATATATCGTTTAATGTCTAAACAGAGAATTTTTTCAGCCACACCTTCTTGAGGAATAACATGTCTGATTAAGATATGAAATTCAAGAAACATTTAATTTAACTTTGAAACTTTTCTTTTGTGCAAATCATCAAAACCAATCTTAACAACAACAGCTGCTGCTGATGCGAGGGAGGATTAAACTTAATGTGGATAGTGTTGTAGAAACAAGCCGAGTCGAAATGTGCAAGTTCAGTCGAGGTGCGTCAACATGAACATAGTAGTGGCCATGCTAGGGGCAATAAGAAGTGGCTGAAGTAAGTCAGCCAAAGTGAGCTGACCTTAATATAGAAGTGCCCGAGCTGAGTAAGAGTGGACGAAGTGAAGCTGTGCTGAACTGACGAAGTGTTACTGTCGTGCCGAGGTGATCGATACAGCGAAAAGAAGAACTGAGATGAAGAGGAGCACAATACTAAGAGTAGCCGAAGTGAAGAAGGGCAGCAAAGCTGACCTGGAATAAAGATGCGTTGAACTGAGGTGACGAGGTGAAACACAAGTTAGGCAGCAAAACTAAGAGCAAGCTGCAACATTTAGTCATGTATATACAGTAACTTAAGACTTTTACCGTACATATACCCGAGCAGACTAGGTAACTAGTCATTACCTTTATAGCATTGGTAGTCATACAGGTTACTGTAGATAAACAGAAAACACTGTATGATAGAAATAAAGTCGTTACTGCAAAAATGAACTCCTATAAAAGGAGAACACTTTGTAATTTTCAACTCACTTGAATGAATTCTAAATTTCTTTCAATCTCGACATGGTATCAGAGTTAATCTGATTCATTTCCAACTACCTATTGTTTTTTCTAATATCTTAAAGTTCTTTAAATAGCTACATTTTTCAGCTCAGCAGAATATACGGAGGCCACATCCACTTAGGATCAGGTATAAGGAGTGGTTTGTGATCCTCAACTATATGATGATTCCCCTATTGTCATTACTAGACATAAATTAAGTAGAGATAACTACCTCTCGTGGTCTCCAGGGGTGGAAATGCTCATCACTGGCAAAGGCAAGGAGGAATATTTATATGGAACAGTTGCTATTCCTACTGAAAATGATGCAAATTATCGGCTGTGGAAGCCGGTGAATAGCATGATAATGACATGGTTAATATGTTCTATATAGCCCGACATATCTGATGATTTCGTGATGTACAACACTGCAGTAGAAATCTGGGCTGCAATAAAGGAGATGTACTTAAAACAAGACGACATCTCCGAGCTCTATGAAATCGAGGCTCATCTCCATGAGCTTAAACAAGGCAATCTTGCTATCCACAAATATTATACCCTACTGACTAAGGCATGGCAGCAGATAGACACCTTCGAAACTTATCAGTGGTCTTGTGTCACTGATTCTTGTCTATACAAATAAATTATAGAACGGAAGCGGGTGTTTTGCTTCCTTACCGGATTAAATCCAGAATTCGACAGTGTTTGAAGTCGGATTTTAGCACTAAACCGCTTCCGAGCTTGAAGGATGTCTTTGCCGAGATCAAACATGAAGAGAGTCGCAAGAAGGTCATGATGGGAGATGCTCTAAATACAGAGACCTCAGTACTCCTTATTGAACAACCAGCAAAAGTATCTGGTCTGGCTGTTAAACGATATTTTACTTTTGCAGGAAGTAAAGTGTGTAAGTTTTGCAGAAAAGAAGGACATACATTCGATGACTGTTGGAAGTTGCAAACTAAACTAGTACGAGAGAGTAAGCCTCCACTGAAGTCTAGCAATGCTCCTTGGAGATCACATTCGAAACCATTTGTTGTTGGACAAAGTGTTGCACATCAGGTCGGCAACACAGTGCAGCTCGACGTAGCCCGGCTCAGCCCACATAGCTAAAACTGAGATCCCTACGAAGGATTAGATCGCAACCATAATCGAATTGATGAGTAGACAACGTGGCCAAGATGAATCAATACAAGCTACAATGTCAGGATAGGTCCAGCCGAGCACCATCAGTTCATGTATCATAGACTCCACTGCTACTAACCACATGACAAGTAATAAAAAACAAAATGAAGTGGATGATTGACAGTGCTAAAAGTATAGCAGGTCTGTTCCTACTAGAGTCTGAAAAAAGAGCCTTAATAAACACAAGCGAACTGCCAAATAATCAGAATACTACTAGTAGTTTTCACCCTGGAAACCATCAAAGCAATCAACACTGATTGGGCATCCTTTTGGTGCTGCAGGGGGACTAGAAGCCGTAGTAACCATCATAGCAATCAACACTGGCTGGCTGGCTCCCACTCTTAACCAATATAATTAGCCACCGTACGCTCTCTCATCTTGAGATACCATATATATGTATATATATATACACACACACATATATATATATATACATACATATGTATATAGACATATGTATATATATGTGTACATATATACATATATATATATATATATATATATATATATATGTGTGTGTGTATATATATATGTGTGTGTGTGTCTATATATATATATATATATATATATATATATATATATATATATATATATATATATCTCAAATCCCCTAATCCAACCACCACGGATGGTAGAATCTTCAAAGTGGTGTAAGATCAGATCCTTTCAAAAACTGACACTAAATGAACTCTCTTCAAGCCCTAATGTTATAGATGTTAGTCTCCTTAACTAAGTATAAGGATAACCAAGTATAAAGATAAGTAAGACCTTGTAAAAATAACTTCTGTCAAGTAATAATAATAGCGGTTCCTATCTTTAAACATCACGTTGTGGTTTTTCGTAACTTTTCTATATGTTTTTGGAGAATACAGACTAAATACTAGTATTGTTTTCATACATAATTTCAGCTAATGCATTATATATAGAAGAATCAAGAAAACGAACATTAAAATCGTCAAAACAAACAACAAAAGCAACTAATATACATCATTGATCTTGAAAAAGCACGGTCAACTACTGAATCAATGCACATCCTAAAGAGATTGATGGAGAAGTATACGGAGAAAAAGCGCGATCTACATATGGTTTTCATTTATCTTGAAAAAAACGTATGATAGTGTACCACGTAGCTTGATCTAGGATAGTCTGGATGCAAGAGAGATTCCTATGAAGTATATAGACATAATTAGGGATATGTATGCTAGGACAAAAACAACCATTCGTACGCCTGTGGGGAATGCGGACTTCTTTCCAGTGGAGGTAGGCCTCCATCAAGGGTCTGCGTTGAGCCACTTTCTTTTTGCAGTTGTCCTTGACGGGTTGTCAAAGCCGATCCAGGAGTCAGTTCCGTAGTGTATGCTTTTTTGCTGACAATATTGTATTAGTCGCAGAGAGTAGACATACTTTAAGTATGAGACTAGAGCAGTAGAGAGATGTTTTAGAGATAAAAGGATTAAAGATTAGTCGCTCTAAGATCAAGTATCTGCACTGCGACTTCAGCGGCGCAGCTGACAGTGAGAATAGTCAGCTCACCATCGAGGGCCAGGTGGTACCATAGGTAAGTAAGTTCAAGTACATATGATCATTTGTACAGCAGGATAGAGACATAGATAGTGATGTAGCATACCGAGTTCAGGCAGGCTGTTGTAGATGGAGTGCAGCCTCAGGGGGTGCTGTGTGACAAGAATTTTCCAACTAAATTAAAGGAAAAAGTTTATAGGGTGGCAGTGTGGCGGGCAATATTATATGGAACAGATTGTTGGGCCATCAAGAGGCCCTAGTCGCAGAAGATGGAAGTGGCAGAGATGATGATGCTGAGGTGGATGTGTGGGCATACAAGGCTAGGCCGGATCAGAAATGAGATATTGTAGTAAAGGTTAGGGACGGCTAGTATAGTAGATAAGTTAAAGGAGAAGAGAATGAGATGATTTGGGCATGTCAAGAGGAGACAGACAACAGTGTCCGTCAGAGCAGTTGAAAATCTCATTGTAGGGAGGAAGAGGAAGAAAGGCAGGCCCAAATGACTTGGGATGAGCGGATTATGCATGACGTAATAGATTTGCACCTCTTTAAGGACATGGTCCAGGATAGGAGTTCATGATGTTAGAATATTATTTGGTTTTGATGATTTGCACAAGGTTGGCACTTGAAAATATAGATCAGGCGCTTCATGAGAAGTGTTGAAAGTCAGGACACTTCGAACGCTTACATCAAGCGCTTCATGTGTCCTGATGAAATGTGCGGACACTTCGAACGCTTACATCAAGCGCTTCATGTGTCCTGATGAAATGTGCGAACACTTCGAACGCTTACATCAAGCGTTTCATGTGTCCTGATAAAATGTACGTACACTTCGAACGCTCCTTTAAGCGCTTCAAGTGTCCCACCAAGTCAAAAGTACTTTTCTCTGAATAAACACGCCTTCCCATGGCCTGGTTCTGAGAAAATGTCAGTTTTAGTTCGAACTAGCATGTAGTGCTACATAAGGCGCTTCATGTCACTTCGAACGCACTCAGTTGCCAACATTAGGCGCTTAATGTGACTTCGAACGCATGTTCTCTTTCACATTAAGCGCTTCATCCTACTTTGAACGCCTATTCTTTAGACAGATTAGGCGCTTCATGTGCTCAACGGTACAAATGTCTTTTTGCTTCATTTTCTAACCAGTTGACTCTTTGTACCCTCTTCTTTTAGTATTGTTTCAGCAGGTCCTCTCTCACACCCAGAGTTACCAGGTTTCCATTCTTGGCCAAGGTTTTGAATCTTCTTCAAAATGGCTGCTACATGCCAAGAGTTGCTTTCCAAGAATGCTGCAGTACCCTCACAAGCTGCCAAATCCCATTATTGGCTGGGCAGAAGGTTTCAAACGGGAAGATTTTTGAAGATTGATAAAAGAGGGGTTTTGTTCATTCTCTTCTCCAACTTTCTACTACACAAGCTCTCAAGTTCTCTCAAGCTCAAGCTCTCAAAATATTTGTAATCTTTGTACATCTTTACTTTATTGTTGAGAGTGGTTATTGTAGGAAGAAGAGTCTTCTTCTTGGTGAGATTTTCTGTGAGAGATTTGGTAGATTGTTGGTCAAGGAGCAAGGGTGCTCTTTGTTTAAGTTTTCTAAACTTTGAAGGGTTTGTTGATAGTGTGTGGTGCACTATTCTCCCTACAAGATTTCTTTGAGGGCAAAGAAGATCTTTGGAGGCAAAACTTCAAAGTGTTAGAACTCTTGGTTGTGGTCTAGGCAAGGTGCCTAGTTTGTATTCTTTTGATTTTGTTTTGGTTGTTGTTTCCCCCAAAAGAAATAACAATCCCCATTTCAAAATCCTTCTTGTGAAACATCAAGAAGGTAGAGGAGTAGAGTCTCTTGACTTGAACCTCTATACATACTTGTGTTCTTTCTTGTCTTTCAAGTTTTATCTTTCTAAAGAACACATCCAAGTATTGGTTGCACTCAAAAACGAAAAATAGCCACAAAATATCCATATTTGGTGAACACACTATTCAACCCCCCCTTCTAGTGTGTTCTAAGGGACCTAACAATTGGTATCAGAGCCTCATCTTGCTTATTTGAGTCCAAATACAAGATTTGATCATTTCTAGTATGGATCCCTTTGTTTTTGATGATTTGGGTTCTCCTACTGCTGAAACCTCCAGAAGAAGGAGGCAGGCCTCTGTTGATGAGGATGTGAGTTCTCCTTCTGCTGATATTTCCAGAAGAAGGAGGCAGGAAACCCTATTCCCTTCTATCTCAAATGTTCATGTTAAAGTTCCCATGTTTGACCCTTTAAACTACCCACTGTGGAAGTCAAACATGGAAACGTACTTGCGTTCTTGTTCTCACAGAATATGGGTTGAGGTCTCAAGAGGATCTATGATTCCCATTGATATTGATGATCCTACTCCTGAGGAGGAGTTCCAGTTGGCCATAAATAGCAAGGCTCTTGCTATTTTATATAGCTCTCTTTCCACAAATGAGAGAGCTCAGATTCAAGGTGTTCAATCCGCACATGAGGCTTGGACAAAGCTTGAGATGATCCACGAAGGAACATCTCAAGTAAGAAAGGCTAAACGGAGACAGTTGATAAAACAATTTTACAACTTCACTGTCCCCAAAGGTGAAAAGATTGAAGAGTCCATCCAAAGATTCACCAAACTTGTCAACCTTCTCAAAGCGGTTGGCAAGAAGATAGAACAAGAAGATTTAAATCATTGCTTCCTAAACAGTTTAGGAAGAGAATGGAACGCAAAAGTGACGGCCATTGAGGAGTCCAAGGATCTTGAAACAATCACCTTGGACGAGTTATATGGGAATCTCATCACTTATGAGATTCATTTAGATGCACAAGAGAAGAATGATCCTATTCGCCAATCTTCAAAGGCTTTGGTTGTAGAGTCGGAGGACTCGGATGATGAAGTCGGACTTCTTGTCAAAAGATTCCGACGTATTGCGAGAAAGAATGGTGACGAAGCAAGGAGATTCGTCAAGGAAAGATACCCAAAGGACAAGGTGAAGGACCAAGAGAATAAATGCTACAAATGTGGGAAGCTTGGTCACTTCATGAAGGATTGTCGGGTGAAAGAGCCGCAACTCAAAGACAAGAAGGCCATCTACCAAAGGAAGAAGGCTTTGCAAGCGGAGGTAGCCCATTGGGAGAGCTTTCTTTCCGGATCCGAAAGCGACAATGGCGATAGAGGTGATCTTGCACTCACGGGGGTGGTGGAAGATGATCTCGACAAGGAATTCTTTGCACTAATGGCCATCGACGATGACAAGGAGGTATGCAATATTTCATCTCACTATAAAATTATTGATGAACGAGATGATTTAATTCAAGAAAATGATCTCCTCGATTTAAAATATCAACGTGTCAAGAAAGAGTTTAGAGCATGCATAAATGAGTACAATGACACGTTAGAAAATCACATTGCATTACAACTTGAGCATGATATATTCTTAACTATGCATGTGATTGCACTTGAAGAGAAACATGATTTGATGAAATCATGTGCTCAAGCCCTTGAGGATAAGAGAAATGAATCAAGGGTAAGTGCTAAAAAGGTAGAGAATAAAGATGCATCTAGGCCAAGCATGAAAGTCAAACCTAGTGTCATGTATGCATCTAAGAAGGGAAATAAAAAGGAACAAGCACAAGTGATCAAGGAGTCTAAAACCTCCTTGAAGAAGCAAAGGCACATGCCTAAACAAAAGGCTAATGCACCAAAGGTATCACAACCTTTGGTCCATGTTGTGAAACAAAAACCTTCTACTATTCCAAAGAAGGTGGTTCCTAAGAAGGAAACACGACATGTGCCAATGCACAAACATTCGCACAAGCATGCACCAACACACAAGCATACTCCTACATGTTTTTATTGCAATAGGAAAGGTCATGTAGAGAGAGTATGTAGAGCTAAGAATAATAAGAATCTTGTGTGGGTGCCGAAAGGCGAGATGAAGGTAACTAACCTTCAAGGACCCAAAATAAAAAGGGTACCAACTTCATATGGTTCTTTTGTAGGCCCTAGCACTCAATGGAGAAAGCGAAGACAAGAAGGTCAAATGGGTCGTGGACAGTGGGTGTTCCAACCATATGACGGGAGACAAACGTCTCTTCCATAGACTCACTATGCAAGACGGAGGAGTTGTCCACTTTGGCGGTAGCAAAGGTCAAATCAAAGGACATGGTATTGTGGGTAACGATTCCTTCTCTCTTAGTGATGTCTTATATGTTGTAGGTCTTAAGTTTAACTTGATAAGTGTCAGTCAACTTTGTGATGCTAACTATGAGGTAACGTTTTTGAAAACAAAGTGTGTTGTGAAAAAGGAAGAAAAGATTTTGTTTGAGGCTTTGCGTTTCAAAAATATTTACAAGGTTAGCATCAATGATTTGGTTTCTCAAAATGTATCGTGTCTAGTTGCTAAGAATGATTTGACGCAACTATGGCATAGACGTCTCGGACATGTATGTTTTAAAACATTCAAATTTATTTGCGAAAATGAAAAAGTCCGAGGCCTTCCAAAAATGAGTTTTGAAAACAATGACTTATGTGACACTTGTCAAAAGGCGAAACTTGTGAAAACAAGTTTCAAACCCAAGACAAATATTTCCACCTCCAAGCCCCTACAATTGCTTCATATGGATTTGTATGGGGATGTTGGAACAAGAAGCTTGGGTGGCAAACATTACACCTTCGTGGTTGTAGATGACTATACTCGTTATACGTGGGTGATGTTTCTTGCTAAGAAAAGTGATGCATGTAGTGAGTTTATAGGTCTAAGTAAACGATTGGAAAATCATGTGGGTGACACCATCAAAACCATCCGTAGTGACCGTGGTGGTGAGTTCGATGGTGATTTCGAAAGGTTTTGTGTTTCCAAAGGATACTCTCATGACCTTTCGGCACCTAGAACTCCTCAACAAAATGGTGTGGCCGAACGGAAAAATAGAACTCTACAAGAAATGTGTAGAGCAATGTTAAACGAGTTTGGTTTGCCCAAGTATTTTTGGGCCGAAGCGGTTAATGCCGCTTGCCATGTGATCAATCGTGTCTATTTGAGACCATACCTAAATGTGACACCCTATGAGCTTTGGAATGGAAAAGTTCCCAACATTGGGTATTTCAAAGTCTTTGGTTGCAAGTGTTTTATACTTAATACCAAAGATACTTTGGACAAACTTGACCTCAAAGCGGATGAAGGTATCTTTTTAGGTTATGCCTCAAATAGTAAAGCATTTCGTGTCTTCAACAAAAGGAGTCAAAAGGTGGAAGAATCAATCCATGTTAAGTTTAATGAGTCACTTAGTGATGAACCTAAACTTAATGAGGATTGTGAGGAGGATGAAGATGTGACTCCTCAAGAAGAAATTCTTGAGGATGTACCTATGGTTGTTCCTCAACGAGAGATCGTTGATGATCCTCCAAATGGAAACATCTTCGTTGACTTGAGAGTTGAACCTCTCGAAGGCACTCCTCCACCTTGTGTAGATGAACTTAGTGAGCCACGTAGAAGTGTCTCCTCTACTCATGTTGATTCACAAAATGTAGAAAATGCATCACAAATTCCGGAACATGAGGTTCATGATGATAATGAAGGTTCATCTCTTCCGGAACATGATCAAGAGGAAGTTGGAGGTGATGTCTCAAATCTTCCTAGATCATTTAAGCATAAAAGTTCTCACCCTCAAGAGTTAGTCATAGGTGATTTAAATAGAGGTATCACCACACGAAGGCAATATAGAGAGAATGCATTTGTCTCTCTTATAGAGCCTAAAAATATTAAAGACGCACTTCTTGATGAAAATTGGATCTTGGCTATGCAAGAAGAATTAAACCAATTTGAAAGAAGTGATGTTTGAGAGTTAGTTCCCAAACCAAACGATCATCCTCTTATTGGTACGAAATGGGTCTTTCGTAACAAGATGGATGATCAAGGTAATGTCACTAGAAACAAGGCTAGATTAGTTGCTCAAGGATACCGTCAAGAAGAAGGTATTGATTTTGATGAGACATTTGCACCCGTAGCACGGCTTGAAGCTATTAGAATGTTGTTAGCATATGCTTGTTATAGAGATTTTACACTTTACCAAATGGATGTTAAATCCGCGTTCTTGAATGGTGTTATTCAAGAGGAAGTGTATGTTGCACAACCTCCCGGGTTTGAATGTCATGATTCACCACATCATGTCTTCAAACTTAAAAAGGCTCTTTACGGCCTCAAACAAGCTCCAAGAGCTTGGTACGAGAGGTTAAGTACTTTTCTTCTTAATAATGGTTTTTCAAGAGGTAAAGTTGACACTACTTTGTTCATAAAAGAACAAGGTAGGAATCATTTAATTGTTCAAATATATGTTGATGATATTATTTTCGGTGCTACTAACAATTGTCTTTGTGAGCAATTTGCTAGTCTTATGCAAGGTGAGTTCGAGATGAGCATGATGGGCAAGCTAAACTATTTCCTTGGATTACAAATCAAGCAAACCAAAGATGGTGTGTACATTTCCCAAACCAAATACACAAGAGACTTGCTCAAAAAGTACAATTTTGGTGAAGGAAGAGAGGTGAACACTCCAATGAGCACAAGTGCAAAGCTTGACAAGGATGAAAAGGGAAAACATGTCGAGGTAACCTTGTATCGTGGCATTATAGGTAGTCTACTTTACTTAACGGCTAGTAGACCCGATATTTTACATGCGGTATGCTTATGTGCTAGATTTCAAAGTGATCCTAGGGAGATGCATTTTATTGCGGTAAAACGCATCCTTAGATACCTTAGAAGTACTTTGAAATTTGGTTTATTTTATCCTAAGAATGCATGTTTTGATTTAAGAGGTTATTGTGACTCCGATTATGCGGGGAGTCTAGTTGATAGAAAGAGCACCTCCGGAACTTGTCAGTTTCTTGGAGATTGTCTCGTTTCTTGGTATTCCAAGAAACAAAACAGTGTGTCTCTCTCTACGGCGGAATCCGAATATGTGTCGGCCGCCTCGTGTTGTGCACAATTGTTATGGATGACTAACACGCTAAATGATTATAACATTCACTTCTCAAAGGTGCCAATTTTGTGTGATAACACGTCCGCCATAAATATTGCACAAAATCCCGTCCAACATAGTCGGACCAAGCACATTGAAGTGAGGTATCATTTCATCCGTGATTGTGTACAAAAGAACTTGGTAAGTGTAGAATTTGTTCCTACACATGACCAACTTGCGGACATTTTCACGAAACCCTTGCCTAGTGATGTATTCTTATCTATAAGAAGTAGGTTGGGGTTGCTCAATATGGGTTGACAAAACCATCTTGAGTTTTGAGCATGAAAATTTCAAAAATTTTCAATATCAGTAGACATGAAGCGCTTCATCTTAGATTGTTTAGGCGTTCGATATCACATCAAGCGCTTGATGTTAAGGATGTCACTCGTTCAAAGTGACATCAAGCGCTTTATCCGAGTATGTTCACTCGTTCGATGTGACATTAAGCGCTTCATCTGAATTTCCTCACTCGTTCAAAGTTACTTCAAGCGATTCATCCGTTTGCATGAAGCCGTTCGAAGTCACTTGAGGCGCTTCAACCCTATTTCTTCACTGTCATTTCCGCCGTCTCTTCAGTTTCGCGCCATTCAATGACCATCAAACTCCTGCCGCCAGTTTTCTCTCTCCCTCTTTCCCACGATCTCCCTCTTCCCTTCCCCATTTTCCCCAAATTCATTTCATCTTCCTCCTTTCTCTCCTCCACTTCTCCCACTCTCTAACTATCTATTACTTTCTCCATCTCTTCATCTTCTTCATCTCCTACTATAAATTCTCTCTCCCAGCCTTCACCCCCATTCAATCAAGCCTTCATCTCTATTCAATCTCCCAGAACTCTTTCACTCATATCCCTAAAAATGGCCTCTGCAGGACCTTCAAAACGCCCACGCACTCATAGGACAAAGAAAACTGCTGGGCTCGGGACTGCGGAACCCGATGAACTCAAGACTATCCGAGAAGGGCTGACCAAGGACAACTTCCCTTGGTTGAAGAAGTTTGATAATGATATCAAGAAATCTCCTCGCCCAATCGACAAAGGAGTACATCTATCACTGTACTCAAATCTGCTCGTTGATGAATGGCACACGAACAATCGCCCTGTTGTTCCCCTCAAACTCCTGAGTCTCAGTGATCTGTCCGAGACTCACATGGATCAGATAGTGTCATTGCTCGAATTCCAAGGCTGGACCTCCCTCTGGTCCAGGCTTGACATGCGTAGTTTCTCCCGGGAGCACACCCGAATGTTTTATGCCAATCTGTGGATTACCCCACAATCTGAATCTCAATCCTTCTTGCTCAACACTGTTGTTGATGGTAAGTCCCTCAGTTTCTCTATTCCCGAAATCTGTGAAATTCTCCGCATCCGAAACGAAGGCCTAAGTGACTTTTCCGTATTTGACTGGAGCAGTAAATACGGAATTCCCGAACAAGATGTGAAGTTTGATCTGGGGTTCTTTCCTTCCCGAAAGACTCAGAACATGGCTCTTATTGATCGCATCTTGTTAGCCATTGTCACTTACTGTGTGAATGGTAAGTCGACAAGAAATCCAAGCAACATGGATTTCTACGTCACTTACCGCATCAAAAATCAAACCCAACTCAATTTTGCCTGGATTATGGTTGAGGTCATGTTTGCTGCTCTTCGGAAAGCTTCCAAGGCCTTACCCTTTGCCAATCTCATCACCATTCTTCTCAAGTCTAAAGGTGTTGTCATTCCTGATAATGACCTCACCCCGGTGGCGAACACGGACTATTACAGTAATTACAACATTGTCCAAGCCATCGACTCCCAAAAACGTAAAGCCACGAACACTTCCGGTCTTGATGATGAGGCTGAAGCTGAGCCTCAAGAAAATGTTGAATCAAGTACCGTTGGTCAGCTGCGCGCTCAAATTCAATCTTTGGAACAGTCTGTTCAGCACCTTCAGCTTAGAAATGCACGTCATGAATATCGCTTTGGCATTTTTAAAGAAGTTATTCTCCAACAAATGCCGTGGGCATCCTTTCCCTCTGATTTTGATGATTTAGGGGGAGACACTGCTGCTGCTGGAGATACAGGAACTAGTGCTGGTGGTGCTGGTGGAAGTGGTGCTGGTGGAAGTGGCCAACAAATGAGTGGTTTTGCTGAGTATGCCTCAAGTCCTTTCAACTTTGGTGATTTGCAGCATCCTGGTGGAAGTGGTGCTGGATCTGGTGGTGGATTGTAGTTGGTTTCTGTTTTTGTTTTGTTGTTTCCTTCTGATGATTGTTCTAAATTTTTTTTTCCTTGGATGTCGTTTGAAATTTCCCTCTCTCTATGGCTAGATGTTAATGAAAATGTTTCTATTGCATATATTCTTTGTGAGTTAGTTTTTTTTGTGCTTAACAAAGTATTCTGCACTTAGTGAGGGGGAGTATATGCTAAGGGGGAGTAAATTAAAATGATGCATGTTGTGAAATCATCAAAAAGAGGGAGAATGTTAGAATATTATTTGGTTTTGATGATTTGCACAAGGTTGGCACTTGAAAATATAGATCAGGCGCTTCATGAGAAGTGTTGAAAGTCAGGACACTTCGAACGCTTACATCAAGCGCTTCATGTGTCCTGATGAAATGTGCGGACACTTCGAACGCTTACATCAAGCGCTTCATGTGTCCTGATGAAATGTGCGAACACTTCGAACGCTTACATCAAGCGCTTCATGTGTCCTGATAAAATGTACGTACACTTCGAACGCTCCTTTAAGCGCTTCAAGTGTCCCACCAAGTCAAAAGTACTTTTCTCTGAATAAACACGCCTTCCCATGGCCTGGTTCTGAGAAAATGTCAGTTTTAGTTCGAACTAGCATGTAGTGCTACATAAGGCGCTTCATGTCACTTCGAACGCACTCAGTTGCCAACATTAGGCGCTTAATGTGACTTCGAACGCATGTTCTCTTTCACATTAAGCGCTTCATCCTACTTTGAACGCCTATTCTTTAGACAGATTAGGCGCTTCATGTGCTCAACGGTACAAATGTCTTTTTGCTTCATTTTCTAACCAGTTGACTCTTTGTACCCTCTTCTTTTAGTATTGTTTCAGCAGGTCCTCTCTCACACCCAGAGTTACCAGGTTTCCATTCTTGGCCAAGGTTTTGAATCTTCTTCAAAATGGCTGCTACATGCCAAGAGTTGCTTTCCAAGAATGCTGCAGTACCCTCACAAGCTGCCAAATCCCGTTATTGGCTGGGCAGAAGGTTTCAAACGGGAAGATTTTTGAAGATTTATAAAAGAGGGGTTTTGTTCATTCTCTTCTCCAACTTTCTACTACACAAGCTCTCAAGTTCTCTCAAGCTCAAGCTCTCAAAATATTTGTAATCTTTGTACATCTTTACTTTATTGTTGAGAGTGGTTATTGTAGGAAGAAGAGTCTTCTTCTTGGTGAGATTTTCTGTGAGAGATTTGGTAGATTGTTGGTCAAGGAGCAAGGGTGCTCTTTGTTTAAGTTTTCTAAACTTTGAAGGGTTTGTTGATAGTGTGTGGTGCACTATTCTCCCTACAAGATTTCTTTGAGGGCAAAGAAGATCTTTGGAGACAAAACTTCAAAGTGTTAGAACTCTTGGTTGTGGTCTAGGCAAGGTGCCTAGTTTGTATTCTTTTGATTTTGTTTTGGTTGTTGTTTCCCCCAAAAGAAATAACAATCCCCATTTCAAAATCCTTCTTGTGAAACATCAAGAAGGTAGAGGAGTAGAGTCTCTTGACTTGAACCTCTATACATACTTGTGTTCTTTCTTGTCTTTCAAGTTTTATCTTTCTAAAGAACACATCCAAGTATTGGTTGCACTCAAAAACGAAAAATAGCCACAAAATATCCATACTTGGTGAACACACTATTCAACCCCCCCTTCTAGTGTGTTCTAAGGGACCTAACACATGAACGTAGAGGATTAAAGTTAACGGGGTTTAGGCATGATATAAGGGCATATTTAGAATATATTTAGGGGCTTAGATACTATCTACGCTTTATGTTGACTTTTGCACTTTTTTGCTTTTGTTTTTGTCTTTGTCTTTGTCTTTGTCTTTGTCTTGCATTATATGTGCATATATATGTTTATGACCATTTCCACATCGGGAGCTTCGTATTTGTATTTATTGAAATTTCTCACTAACACACTAGCACATCATATTCATATTATTGTGTCGTTTATACAGGTACATCTAGAGCCGGTGGTCTCATTGGAATCAAACTTACATGTTTGCCTGCCACTCACCCTCTCCAGACCCTAATGATAGCTTTTGCTATAGTTGGGATATACTGGGTATGATTGATTGATTGAATGTTTAAGGTACCATACAAAAAGTTTATAAAATATATTAAAAATATAACACAAAGTATATCAAAGCAACAAACATACAATACAACATCAAAAGACATAGAAAAATGTTAAAACATAGAACACGTTATTAGGGATCCAGACCCCAACAGACTGAACAGGGAGCTTCCATTCAAATACATAAAACAAAGAATTACTCAATGGACTATTAGCTTCATCCTAGTCTTCCTTTCAAGACATGTTTCCGGAAGCCTGGTATATGGATGTTTACAATGTATTCTTTCCAATCAACATCGGTCACATCAAATCCGAACAGTTGCTTTTCTTCCTTGGACATGCGTCCTATCAAAGTTTTGGTATTGGTGCAGTCAAACCTGATGGAAAATTTTGTGTTAGTGACATGATATATTGACAAGACATTTAGATGGCATCTAAACAGGTGTCAAAGTGCTCTTATCGCTGATATACATAACGAGGCAAACAGTTTGAAATAAAATAAATAAATAAAGCCCAGGCAAGCTTTGAAGTACTAATAGTCTTACATGATTGATGTGTATCAATTGGAGATTTATGTGAATCTTGTTATTAGCATGCACTATGGATTTTCTTTATATATTTATGGTCTAGGTTTATAATATGATCAATCTATGTTAGTCTATAGATACAGACATATACTTTTGTTCTTACTCATGAACAAGAAATATTCAACAAAGATGACAAGTTACCTTGCATTAGACAGAGTGAATTCCTTATACAGATCGTTCAAAATCTGAAGTTGTTCGAATATCTTTGTATTCGGCTTAGCCACATATATGGTTGTTTGATCACTTGGATAAGATCCTTGTTCTGGCGAATAATGAGAATCAAACTCTTTCATGGAGCTCAATAGCTTCATCTTTGGGATACAGATGGGTACGCCTTTTGAATCGATAATAGGCGACCGTTTGAAGTGGTCGTAGAATAAGTCCATAAGATCTTTGTAAGCTATTGTGTTAGCAACAGAGGAAGCCACATGATAGATGAGATTTTTGGGATTTCCAGCTGCCCCATGCAATGCCATGGCCGCTATGGTAGCATTCACCACCATGTCTAGTGGGACCTGCCCAACACAATTACAACTGAGCGTTAAATCCAAGCAATAAAGGTAGAGGAAAACTTCAAAAGAAAGCAGGTGTGCGATGAGAGAAAGGATATGTTGATCGGGTTGGGATCTCCTCACCGCGCGGTCCACAGCGCGACACGTGGCACCAGGTGGGGGCGGTGAGGCTGGATGACGGTAACCCTCATCTAGCCTCACCACCCTCCCCTGTTGCCACGTGTCACGCGGTGACGCGTGCGGTGAGGGAGTGGGGGTGAGGAGATTTGAACCCATGTTGATCATACACAGCGAAACAACCTTTGTGTGTTTATGACACATGACTATGGTTGCGTACATTTGACCTCCCAATGTTGCATACATTTGACCTCTCATACCTCGTCATAGACGGAAGTCTCTAAAGTAATGAGGTAATATTGTTGTTGTAATGTTGTAGTATCTCGAGGTTTGAGGATGTAATAAGAGTTGTAACATTGAAAGTTAATTATACTATCCTAATCCCAAGCCCAACTCAATAGGTAGGTACTATGGGTTAAATATGTGTCCACCTCCATTTACAAAGCCAGAACATGTCACAAAGGCGAGTGCATCTTCTAAAACCAATTAGGGTTTGAATCTATTCATCTTCCCTATATAGCTGTAGTTATGCATATATATAAAAAAAGTCTAGCCAAAACCTATATATACTTTGGGGTAAAATATGTATGTATATGTACTAACAATGTCAGGATCATTCCCAGGTCCAGCTACAAATCCGGTAAGCTGCCCTTTCCCATAGTACAAAATAACTGGGTCCAATAACCTGCGGGCAAAAAGTCTTGAATAAATACTAAGTAGAATGTGGATGGTCTGTATATGAAAGAATTAGGTTGTTACCTAGTTCCTTCAATCCACCCAGGGAATGGTTCTCTGTAAGTGCTCTTTATACATGCAGGTCGAATAACAACTACCGGCAAGTCACCTTTCATAGTATCAACCATCATTTCTCCCATGGCCTTTGTGAGAGTATATGCAGTTTGCCACCCAAGTTTGTGTGCTCTGGAATTAGATACGTAACATAATTTCATGCGACTGAATATGGACGTTTACAAGTATATGCGTACTAGTAAATTTTTATTTTATATAAATATCTTGATTAGTTGAAGAAAGTGAGAAAGATACACTATATGTATTGTATAACGTAAAATCGCTGATGTACCCTAGTTACAAATAAGCATACTTTAGATCGACAAAAAATGGTTAGTTAAGTTAGCGTGGATGGAAAGTATCAAATCATACCATAGATGAAAAAGGAATTGTCTCAAGTGTAGATTGATATGTCGTTAACATAGAATCAATCAGGTTCTGTAATTGTCTTATTACCATAATTATCTTGATTGGAGGTACTATAGATAGGAAGATTGTATACACAATTCATCAATAAAAACAAATTATTTTTTCATTCCAATCTACATGGTATTAGAGCGTGTTCGATTCCTGAGGACTCAGAACACAAGATCATCACAGTCCAAACCCACAAACAGATTGCATCCACACTAAACCATCCGGGAAAAAAACAGAATCACAACAAACTTATAGCCTCCAGAAAAACAAGCCCGACCAGACCAGAGCCAGGTTTATTCCGAGAAACAACCCGTAAATATTTGTTGTTTGCTGGAACTCAGACTTGAATCATCATTATTCCATTACCTTTCTCAGCCAGATAGCATCAGACCAGTACAGTCACCTGCAAAACAACTGAAACGATCATGTCAGGACAAAGAGCATACGCAGCCATCAGAAGAGAGGAAGCCAGGATGATAATCCTGAAAGGACACCCCTCAGAGCACGTTGACTCATCATCGAGGGTAGGAGCCGGACTTCGCACCAGAAACGACGAAAAGAAGGGAGACCCACCCCGCTCATCACAAAATTCATTGCGGGGTGGAGATAAAGAGGATAAGCAGAAGCTACACTGCACTCATTGTGGCAAAAGAAAGCATACCAAGAAGGAATACTTTGAAATAGTGGGGTATCCGGACTGGTGGGAAAACCCACAAGGGACTACCAAGCAGAGAGAGCGCAGAAAGACAGAAGGCACTGGCCGAGGGGCTGTGGCAGTGGACATCACTGCAGACGTCAATATTAGCCACGCTGAGGTGAGGGAAAGCGGCCATGGAACAGCCAGCAGTGGAGAAAACAAAGAAAAAGGACGAAGAGGCAACGACAGAGGGGAGGTGGGGGCAAACTTTTCAGGTAGGGTTGGGGATTTTATAATCCCCAACCTATTTTTAGTTTTTCCAGAAATACCCCTGCATAATAAAACTCCCTTCCAACGCACAAAAGACCAAAATACCCCCCAGAATAAAATCTAGCCTAACCCTTTGTCTTATTCAATTTACCAAACTGCCTACCTTTTTCTCACCCACTCGTTCTAAACCTAACCCGACTTGCGAAAGTAAACATTCCCGGTGGATCCTCAATTGTGGTGCCACTGACACTATGACATTTGACCCCGACGACTTTATTAAATTCTCAACCTCCACCGTACATAAAACACATATTGAAACCGCCAATGGTGAATTAACAGCGGTCAAATGAAGTGGGACCATCCAAATCCTCCCAACATACATCTTAATCAATATCTCTATGTTCCCAATCTTTCCTCAAAATTATTATCTCTCAGTCAGATTACAAAACAATTTAACTGTGTTTCACTACTTTACCCTGACTTTTGACTACTGTAGGACATTCATACGAAGGAGATCATTGGGTGTGGCATTAAAAGTGATGGCTTGTACTACATGGAGGAGGTTGCTCAACAGGGCCAGTTTATGCTTGTCCACGGGACGGCTACTTAACAGCTGTGGTTATGGCACCGTCGATTGGGTCATCCTTCTTTTTGTTACCTGTGTACTTTATTCCCTACTTTATTTTCTCAATCTGATAAACATATTTCTTGTGATACATGCATCCTAGCCAAACATCATAAGGGCGCATTTTGCCCCAATAATACTCGAGTTGATCAGTGTTTTTCTATTATTCATTCAGATGTGTGGGGACCTGCCCCTTCTCACACACCACAGGGGTTTCATTATTTTGTCCTCTTTATTGATGATTATTCTTGTATGACATGGATCTATTTCCTTAAAAATAAGTCTGATGTTCCAGCTAGTTTGTGGATTTTCACCAAATGATCCATACATAGTTCAATAAAAAGATCCAAATCCTCTGCTCAGATAATGGAAGAGAATATATGTCTCATCACTTACAAACTTTGCTTCAGACTCATGGCATCCTACATCAAACATCATGTTCCAACACTCCCCAACAAAATGGTGTTGCGGAATGGAAAAATAGGCTTTTATTCGAAATGTCTAGGGCAATAATGATCGAAGCCTGTGTACCAAAAAATTTCTGCCCTGAGGCCATCGCTACCTCAGTTTACCTTCTAAATCGACTCCCAAACTCTTGACCAGCAAACACCATTTCAAACACTTGCTACGTAAGTCCATATTCCATCTATCATGACTCTCCCACACAAAATTTTTGGATGTACGGTCTACATACATGTTCCTAAACACGAACGTACTAAGCTAGATCTGTGTGCAGAAAAATGTGTCTTTGTCGGATATGTCATTCACCAAAAAGGCTATCGTTGTTATAACCCACTCACCCGCAAACTTCATGTTACCCTTGACTGTGTCTTTCTTGAGACAGAATATTACTTTACCCACAGTACTCATGCCCAAGGGGAGACTGATGGTGAGCCTTTCGACTGGTTACATAACTACAGGTGGACGGAAGCCGACCAACAAGGGCAAACAGGTGGCGCCGCCGAGCATGCTCAGTCCACCGTAGACAGTGTTGTTGCCTAGGTTCTATTATCTGGTGACTCTCCTTTGATGAATGCTCTACATGAGGTATGTGAGTCACCACTTCCCTCTTCTTTACCACCAGACTCTCCTATATGTCCTGACAATACATGCGAACTCACAACAATCCCAGAATCCCCTGATGAGTCACAAGTACGAAATCTTCCACCAAGAACTAACCGAGGAGTTCCCCCCGGGAGATACTCACCTGATTGGTTGCCCTGGAATTCCAAATATCCAGTGAGTATAGCAATGTCAGATGGAGCCAGAGCTATGCTTGCATCTCTCTACACATAGAACATTCCACGAAATGTCGATGAGGCCATCCGACAGAAAGAGTGGAGAGAAGCAATGGGAGTTGAAATGGAGGAGTTACAGAAGAATGACACTTGGAAGAAATGTGTGTTGCCTAAAGGAAAGAAATCAGTGGGTTGTCGATCAACATCAAATACAAAGAAGATGGAACAGTTGAACGGTACAAAGCCAGGTTAGTGGCAAAAGGTTATACACAAACTTATGGAATTGATTACTCTGAAAATTTCTCTCCAGTGTCAAAGATCGATATGGTGTTGTTCTCGATAGCGGTCAATGAGGATTGGCCGCTACATCAGTTTGACGTAAACAATGTCTTCTTACATGGTGCACTAAAGGAAGAAATCTATATAGAGGCCCCTCCAAGTTTTTCAAAGGAGTTCAAAGAAGGGGAGGTTTGCAGACTGAAGCGAGCCATGTATGGATTAAAACAGTCTCCTCGAGCATGGTTTGGTAGGTTCACACTTGCCATGAAGCAGAATAGGTATAAGCAAAGTAATGCGGATCACACCATGTTTCTTAAACAGAGAGGTAAGTTGATTACTTGCCTCATCATATATGTAGATGATATGGTTATTACAGGAAGCGATAAAAAGGAAATGGCATGACTCAAAAACAGTCTGTTTAAAGAATTTGAGATGAAGGACTTAAGGAGTCTCAAGTATTTTCTTGGAATCGAGGTACAGAGGTCTTCACGAGGCATATTCATCTCACAAAGGAAGTATGTCCTGCATATTCCGAGTGATACTCCCATGGCACTGAATCAGAAACTGTAGATTGCAGAAAATGCACCGATGGTGGACAAAGAGCAATATCAAAAACATGTAGGAAAACTTATCTATATGTCTCATATACGACCTGATATTTTCTATGCAGTTGGGGTTGTCAGTCATTTTATACACAGACCAAAAGAGGATCATTTGGAGGCAGTTATGAGAATTATTAAGTACTTGAAGAGGACTCTAGAAAGAGGAATTTGGTTTAGAAAGCATCAACATTTAAACGTGGAAGTCTACACAGACGCAGATTGGGCAGGGAGTCCGACTGATAGACGGTCTACCTCTGGCTACTTCTCTCTAGTAGGTGGGAACCTCGTAACCTAGAAGAGCAAGAAACAGAAGGTGATGGCCCTGTCTAGTACGGAACCTGAGTTTATGGGAATTGCTAAAGGAATTGTTGAAGTGTTGTGGCTCAGAAAACTATTAAAAGAAGTTGGCCTTCCAGTACGAGTCCCGGTACAGCTAAAGTGCGACAACATAGTAGCAATCAGTATCTCTGAGAATCTGGTTCAATATGATAGAACCAAGCACATTGAGGTAGACAGACATTTTATCAAGGAAAAGCTCAATGAAAGAATCCTAGAAGTGCCATTTGTGCGGTCGGATGATTAGCTTGCTGATATCCTCACAAAAGCCGTTTCAGGGAAGGTGTTTGAATCTACGTTGTGCAAGTTGAGCATCGGCGAGCTAACGAGTCTACTTGAGGAGGAGTGATGGAAAGTATCAAATCATACCATAGATGAAAAAGGAATTGTCTTAAGTGTAGATTGATATGTCAATAACATAGAATCAATCATGTTCTGTAATTGTCTTATACCATAAATATCTTGATTGGAGGTACTATAGATAGGACGATTGTATACACAATTCATCAATGAAAACAAATTATTTTTCATTCCAATCTACAAGTGAGGGGCTGCTTTTTAAATATAGTTATTATCTTTTGACTCATGTATTTTGACAAAATATATCTATACCCTTTTTGAGTATGGACCTTCGAACAACTGGTAAGGTTGCTATTTGTGACCTTGCGGTCACAGGTTCGAGCTGTGAAAACAGCCTCTTGCATAAAAAGTGTAGGGTAAGGCTGCATATGTGAGGCAATTCGGCCCCTCTACAGACTCTATGCAAACGCGGGAGTCTGGTGCACCAGAAACGTCATTTATATCTATATCCTTTTTACTGTATGGCTTTTTCACCCGTATGATTATTGACTAAAAGATAACCATCATGTTCAATGTTTAAATACAAAAAATGGCCATTATACCTTCCGTTGGATAATATGTTTGTTCATAATAGAGGTAAAAAAATTGAAGGAAGTTCCCCAAACCATTATGTTATATAGAATTCACATGTAACCAAAGGATCTTATGTTTATGTTGTTTGGTTAACTCTATTGAATGTAAAAGAGGTCTCTTATAAAATGCACTTCTTTCCCATTAGGTGGAGTAACTACAATGATGTGACATAGTTACTCCTGTTGTATTTAGTATCCTCTTAATATGACTATAAACATGATTAGTAAAGGTTAACGTTTTGTTTAATATCATAAAACATTAAATTGGTTGCGCTTCTTATATTGTGAAATAGCAGTTCATCGACACAGTTTCATTATGGGTCATTGAGAAACAACCTATGTGTGTTTTTAACGCATGGATATAGTTGCGTACATCCGACCCCCCATACCCCGCTGTAGATGGGAGCCTCTACGGCAATGAGATGATGTTGTTGTTGTATTTTCTACGTGATTTGCCATTAGATTAAAACAAGCCCAATGTACCTTATTAAATATACAGCAAAAAGACGACGTCAACAACATATATCCAGTATATTCCAACAATAACAAAAGTTATCGTTAGGGTCTGGGGAGTATGAGAGACAAGCGAACAATACATCCATTTCCAAATGATAGAGAGTTCGCTCCCAGCGAGACCCTTGGCTAAATATAGAGCAAAAACGATTAAGAGAAATGTGATGAGGCAACCAAATGTACAGGTGTTCAATTTACCTCTCCAAGCCAAATAGTTTCAACTTCTGGTTTAGAACTTGGTTATCTTCAATGCCTTTTTTTGCCTCCGAAATTAATTTCATCTCGTTTTCAACATCCAAAAGTTTTTCCGGGGATTGAGAAACCCTCTCATCAACTGGCTCTTCCATGAATATTCCTTCTCGGTTACCGTTGACAAATGCTGCTTAGAAAGACACAGAATATGTATAATTATATATGACAACACAACACATATCTTAATTTTGATTAAATATTTTGCATCTTAAATTATAAGTTTTTTCCCTTACAGTTACATACATCTGCGTCTGCTTATCTACACAAACAATCTTATATGAACAAACAAGAATAAACAAATTAGCTTATCTGCCACCAAGTCCAAAATTGAACATCAAAATTGTGGAGCTTACAATCTTGATCATAATTAGGTGGAAAGTGATGACATACGTGAGTTTTCATTGATTCAACTTAAAATTGAACTTGGAATTGAGTCAATCATATGGTCGTCTTTGCGATAAATGTTGTTGTTATCCGACATTTACTCAATTAGACGACAGTTTTGAGTTTAGAATCATTGGTTCATTTAGTGATTTCTACTTACTATTAATTAGTTTTAGCTTTTGGATATACTTTTCATTTGATTGGACAGTAAATAAAAACACACAGACAACATTTCATGGTGAACATTATCTATTAGTCTGTCTATTCTTTCCTCATAAATATTTAGTATACCATTGACATCTGTTAGAATATGTTGAGTTTTGATAATTTGCACAATTTGGCATTTTGAACAAGGGATTAGGTGCTTCATGTATGTTGTTTGAAGTCAGTATACTTCGAACGCCTACATTAGGCGCTTAATGTACCTTGGTGGAGTCCAGTACACTTCGAACGCCTACATTAGGCGCTTTATGTGAAGTGTCTGGATGTGCGTACACTTCGAACGCCTAGATTAGGCGCTTCATGTGTGTGCTTGAAAATCAGGACACTTTGAACGCCTGATTAGGCGCTTTATGTGGCCTGTTGAAAAGTGCGAACACTTTGAACGCCTCTTTAGGCGCTTTATGCTGTCCACCAAGCCAAAAGTACTTTTCCCCTGAATGAGCACGTACTCCTAAGTACTTTCTCTGAGAAAAAGTCAGAGTTAGTTCGAACAAGCATGAAGGGCTACATTAGGCGCTTCATGTGACTTCGAACGCCTTAAGAAGCCCACATTAGGCGCTTGATGTGACTTCGAACGACTGTTCATTTTCACATCAAGCGCTCAAAGTCACTTCGAACGCCTGTGCTTTTAGCACATTAGGCGCTTCATGTGACCAACGTTACAAAGGTCTTATACTTCACTTTTTAACATCAGTTGACCCTTTGTACCCTCCTCTTTTAGTGTCTTTTTTCACAGGTTCCTCTCTGTTGAAGATTTCAGGTTTTCTTTCTTGGCATTCATTTTGAATTCTCTCCAAGAACGTTGCTACATGCCAAAGGGAGATCTCCAATGATGAGGACTCACCAACACATGATGCCAAAACCCATTAATGTCAGTGCAGAGGGTTTCAAACGGGAAGAAACATTGAGGTTGATAAAAGAAGGGTTTCTTCCATTGTCTTCTCCAACTTTCTACTTTGCAAGCTCTCAAATTCTCTCAAGCTCAAGCTCTCAAAATACTTGTAATCTTTGTATAGTTTTACTTTATTGTTGAGAGTGATTATTGTAAGAAGAAGAAGAGTCTTCTTCTTGGTGAGACCATATTGTGAGAGATTGGGTAGATTGTTGGTCAAGGAGCAAGGGTGCTTCTTGTTTGAGATTTCTAGACTTTGAAGGGTTAGTTGATAGTGTGTGGTGCACTATTCTCCCTACAAGATTTCTTTGAGGGCAAAGAAGATCTTTGGAGGCTAAACTTCAAAGGGTTAGACTTCTTGGTTGTGGTCTAGGCAAGGTGCCTAGTTTTGTGTATTTTCTGGATTTTGTTCTTGATTGTTGTTTCCCAAAAGAAATAACAATCCCCATTTCAAAATCCTTCTTGTGAAACATCAAGAAGGTAGAGGAGTAGAGTCATTTGACTTGAACCTCTATACATACTTGTGTTCTTTATTTTCTTTCAAGTCTTTATTCTTTCTAAAGAACACACCCAAGTACTGGTTGCACTTCAAAACGAAAAATAGCCATAAAATATCCATACTTGGTGAACACACTATTCAACCCTCCCTTCTAGTATGTTCTAAGGGACCTAAGTCTTGTGTTGAGCCCGTGAAAAATAATCCTTCTTTGATGCCAAAGAAAGTTGTCCCTAAACAGGAATCACGGAACGAGTCAACACACAAGCATGATAATCATCATTATCCACACAAACACATTCCTACATGTTTTCTTTGCAATAAAAAGGGTCGTGTAGAAAGAATGTGCAGAGCTAAAAATGATAAACACTCTTATTCACACAAACATATACCGACATGCTTTTATTGTAATAAAAGGGTCATGTTGAAAGAGTGTGTAGAGCTAAACACGATCAACATTCTTATACACACAAACACATTCCCACATGTTTTTATTGTAATAGAAAGGGTCATGTAGAGAGAGTGTGTAGAGTCAAAAATAATAAGAGTCTTGTGTGGGTGCCGAAAGGCGAGGTGAAGGTAACTAACCTTCAAGGACCCAAAACAAAAAAGGTACCAACTTCATATGGTTCTTTTGTAGGCCCTAGCACTCAATGGAGAAAGCGAAGACAAGAAGGTCAAATGGGTCGTGGACAGTGGGTGCTCTAACCATATGACGGGAGACAAACGTCTCTTCCATAGACTCACTATGCAAGACGGAGGAGTTGTCCACTTTGGCGGTAGCAAATGCCAAATCAAAGGACATGGTATTGTGGGTAACGACTCCTTCTCTCTTAGTGATGTCTTATATGTTGTAGGTCTTAAGTTTAACTTGATAAGTGTCAGTCAACTTTGTGATGCTAACTATGAAGTAACGTTTTTGAAAACAAAGTGTGTTGGAAAAAGGAAGAAAAGATCTTATTTGAGACTTTGCGTTTCAAAAATATTTACAAACTTAGCATCAATGATTTGGTTTCTCAAAATGTATCTTGTCTAGTTGCTAAGAATGATTTGACGCAACTATGGCATAGACGTCTCGGACATGTATGTTTCAAAACATTTAAATTTATTTGCGAAAATGATAAAGTCCGAGGCCTTCCAAAAATGAGTTTCGAAAACCATGACTTATGTGACACTTGTCAAAAGGCGAAGCTTGTGAAAACAAGCTTCAAACCCAAGGCAACTATTTCCACCTCCAAGCCCCTACAATTGCTTCATATGGATTTGTATGGGGATGTTGGAACAAAAAGCTTGGGTGGTAAACATTATACCTTCGTGGTAGTAGATGACTATACTCGTTATACGTGGGTGATGTTTCTAGCTAAGAAAAGTGATGCGTGTAGTGATTTTATGAGTCTAAGTAAACGATTGGAAAATCATGTGGGTGACACCATTAAAACCATCCGTAGTGATCGTGGTGGTGAGTTCGATGGTGATTTCGAAAGGTTTTGTGTATCCAAAGGATACTCTCATGACCTTTCGGCACCTAGAACTCCTCAACAAAATGGTGTAGCCGAACGAAAGAATAGAACTCTACAAGAAATGTGTAGAGCAATGTTGAATGAGTTCGGTTTGCCTAAGTATTTTTGGGCCGAAGCGGTAAATGCCGCTTGCCATGTGATCAATCGTGTCTATTTGAGACCATACCTAAATGTGACACCCTATGAGCTTTGGAATGGAAAAGTTCCCAACATTGGGTATTTCAAAGTCTTTGGTTGCAAGTGTTTTATACTTAATATCAAAGATACTTTGGACAAACTTGACCTCAAAGCGGATGAAGGTATAGGTTATGCCTCAAATAGTAAAGCATTTCGTGTTTTCAACAAAAGGAGTCAAAAGGTGGAAGAATCAATCCATGATTAAGTTTAATGAGTCACTTAGTGACGAACCTAAACTTAATGAGGATTGTGAAGAGGATGAAGATGTGACTCCTCAAGAAGAAATTCTTGAGGATGTTCCTATGGTCGTTCCTCAACGAGAGATCGTTGATGATCCTCCAAATGGAAACATCTTCATTGACTTGAGAGTTGAACCTATTGAAGGTACTCCTCCACCTTATGTGCATGAACTTAGTGAGTCAAATAGAAATATTTCTCATACTCATGTTGATACACAAAATGTAGATAATGCATCACACATTCCGGAACATGAGGTTCATTTTGATGATGAAGGTTCATCTCTTCCGGAACATGATCAAGAGGAAGTTGGAGGTGATGTCTCAAATCTTCCTAGATCATTCAAGCACAAAAGTTCTCACCCTCAAGAGTTAGTCATAGGTGATCTAAATAGGGGTATCACCACACGAAGGCAATATAGAGAGAATGCTTTTGTCTCTCTTATAGAGCCTAAAAATATTAAAGATGCACTTCTTGATGAAAATTGGATCTTGTCTATGCAAGAAGAATTAAACCAATTTGAAAGAAGTGATGTTTGGGAGTTAGTTCCCAAACCACACGATCATCCTGTTATTGGTACGAAATGGGTTTTGTGTAACAAGATGGATGATCAAGGTAATGTCACTAGGAACAAGGCTAGGTTAGTTGCTCAAGGATACCGTCAAGAAGAAGGTATTGATTTTGATGAGACATTTGCACCCGTAGCACGGCTTGAAGCTATTAGGATGTTATTAGCATATGCTTGTTATAGGGATTTTACACTTTATCAAATGGATGTTAAATCCGTTTTCTTGAATGGTGTTATTCAAGAAGAAGTGTATGTTGCACAACCTCCCGGGTTTGAATGTCATGATTCACCACATCATGTCTTCAAACTTAAAAAGGCTCTTTACGGCCTCAAAAAAGCTCCAAGAGCTTGGTACGAGAGGTTAAGTACTTTTCTTCTTAATAATGGTTTTTCAAGAGGTAAAGTTGACACTACTTTGTTCATAAAAGAACAAGGTAGGAATCATTTAATTGTTCAAGTATATGTTGATGATATTATTTTTGGTGCTACTAACAATTGTCTTTGTGAGCAATTTGCTAGTCTTATGCAAGGTGAGTTCGAGATGAGCATGATGGGCGAACTAAATTATTTCCTTGGATTACAAATCAAGTAAACCAAAGATGGCGTGTACATTTCCCAAACCAAATACACAAGAGATTTGCTCAAAAAGTACAACTTTGGTGAAGGAAGAGAAGTAAACACTCCTATGAGCACAAGTGCCAAGCTTGACAAGGATGAAAAGGGAAAGCATGTCGAGGTAACCTTGTATCGTGGCATTATAGGTAGTCTACTTTATTTAACGGCTAGTAGACCCGATATTTTATATGCAGTATTTTTATGTGCTAGATTTCAAAGTGATCCTAGGGAGATGCATTTTATTGCGGTAAAACGCATCCTTAGATACCTTAGAAGTACTTTGAAATTTGGTTTATTTTATCCTAAGAATGCATGTTTTGATTTAAGAGGTTATTGTGACTCTGATTATGCGGGGAGTTTAGTTGATAGGAAGAGTATCTCCGGAACTTGTCAGTTCCTCGGGGATTGTCTCGTTTCTTGGTTCTCCAAGAAACAAAACAGTGTGTCTCTTTCTACGGCGGAATCCGAATATGTGTCGGCCGCCTCGTGTTGTGCACAATTATTATGGATGACAAACACGTTAAATGATTATAACATTCACTTCTCAAAGGTGCCAATTTTGTGTGATAACACGTCCGCCATTAATATTGCACAAAATCCCGTCCAACATAGTCGGATCAAGCACATTGAAGTGAGGTATCATTTCATCCGTGATTGTGTACAAAAGAACTTGGTAAGTGTGGAATTTGTTCCTACACGAGACCAACTAGCGGACATCTTCACGAAACCCCTACCTAGTGATGTCTTTGTATCCATACGAAGTAGGTTGGGATTGCTCAATATGGGTTGATAAAACCATCTTGAGTTTTGAGCATGAAATTTTCAAAAATTTTCAAAGTCAGTGCACATAAAGCGCTTCATCACACTTGCTTCAGGCGTTCGATGTCACATCAAGCGCCTGATGTTAAGGATGTCACTTGTTCGAAGTGACATCAGGCGCTTTATGTCCTTTTACTAAGGCGTTCGATGTTGGATTAAGCGCTCTATCTGAATTTGTTCACTCGTTCGATGTAACATTAAGCGCTCAATCTGCATCTCCACAGCCGTTCAATGTGACTTTAAGCGCTTCATCCTAATTTGTGAAGTCGTTCGAAGTCACACTAGGCGCTTCAACCCTAATTCCACACTGTCTTTTCCGCCGCCTTTTCTGTTTTCGCGCCATTCAAGGACCATCAATTCTCTGCAGCCTCTTTCCCTTCCCACTTCCCCACGTTTTGCCCTCTCCTCTTCCCCACTCACTATACTCTTTCATCTTCTTCCTCAAAATCCTCTCCCACTCCTGCACTCCCATTAATCCACCATTACTCCATCACCACTTCATCTTTCCTGCTCACACTTTAAAACCCCCATTTTCCTCATTCTTATTCACATCCTTATATTACTCATCTTCTTGCCCCTACTCTCAAGACCTCTCCTTTTCTCATATATTTTTATCAAATGGCTTCCGCTGGTCCTTTCAAACGTCCACGCACTCAAAAGCGAAAACAAACGGCTGGACAAGGAATTGTTGAGCTGCCAGAAATCACAACCATTCGTGAAGGGCTCACCAAGGACAACTTTCCTTGGTTGAAGAAATTTGAGCCCGACATCAAGAAGCCTCCACGCACCATTGACAAAGGTGCTCATGTCTCCTACTACTCCGGCATGCTATTCCGAGAATGGATAGCATCCAATCGTCTTGTTATCCCTCTGAAACTGCTCAATCTCAGCAATCTTCTTGAGACGAGCACAGCTTTTGAAGTTGTTCCTCTGTTGGAACATCAGGGCTGGACATCTCTTTGGTCCAGGCCTGATATGCAAAAATACTCCCGCGAGCACACCCGGCTATTCTATTCAAATTTGTGGGTCACTCCACAATCTGAGTCTCAACATTTTTCTCTCAACACTGTTATTGATGGTACTCCTCTCAGCTTCACTATTCCTGAAATTTGTGAAGTCCTGAGAATCCGAAGCGAGGGATTGACTGATTTCTCCGTGTTTGACTGGAGTGTCAAATACGGCGTCCGTGAGCAGGACGTTAAATTCGATTTGGGGTATTTCCCCTCCAAAAAGACTCAGAACATGCCATTGGTGGATCGCATCTTGCTAGCGGTGGTCACCTACTGCATCAATGGTAAGGCCACTGGAAATCCCAGCAACATGGAATTCTATGTATCTTACCGTCTCAAACATCTGACCCAGCTGAATCTCGCCTGGATTTTCATAGAAGTCATGTTTGCAGCTCTCCGAAAAGGGTCAAAAGCTTTGCCTTTTGCCAATATTGTCACAATATTGTTAAAATCAAAAAGTGTTGACATTTCTGATGAAGACTTGACCCCAGTTGCCAAATCTGAAGTCTATGATCACTACAACATCGCACAGGCCGTTGACTCGAAAAAATGGAAGGCCACCATCATTCCTGATGAAGATGAGGTCGCGGAGGGACCTCAAGATGCTGCTGGTGGTAGTAATTCTTCGGAATTACTATCACGCATTGCTGCGCTTGAACAGACTGTTCAGCAGTTGCATCTTCGTGATGCTGAGCATGAAGCTCGGCATGTACGGAATGAAGCTCGAAATGAGCGCAATGAACTGCGCATGACTGCATTTCGAAATGCACTCATGCAAGTCTGTCCATGGGCTCTTCCTCCTAATTTTGATGATTTAGGGGGAGAAAGTGGTGGTGCTGGTGGTGCTGGTGGAGATTCTGGCGGTGGTGGTGATGTTGGTGGCTCTGGAGATGTTGGAGGATCCATGGATGGATTCACTGATTTTGCCGCTAGTGTAGGTTTTGGCTTTAGTGGATTTACACCACCAAGTGGTGGTGCTATGTAACTTTTCTTATTTCTTTGTGTTGGTTGTGAATTTTCTAAGTGATTGGTTATTGCAAGAAATTATGACTTGGTATTTTGTTGTTGATGTTCATTAAATTGTTTCATCACTTTGTTCATTTCAAGTTATTCTTTTCTTACATCTAGTGAGGGGGAGCATATGTTAAGGGGAAGCTTTTATAAGTTGTGCATGTTGTGAAATCATCAAAAAGAGGGAGAATGTTAGAATATGTTGAGTTTTGATGATTTGCACAATTTGGCACTTTGAACAAGGGATTAGGCGCTTCATGTATGTTGTTTGAATTCAGTATACTTCGAACGCCTACATTAGGCGCTTAATGTACCTTGGTGGAGTCCAGTACACTTCGAACGCCTACATTAGGCGCTTTATGTGAAGTGTCTGGATGTGCGTACACTTCGAACGCCTAGATTAGGCGCTTCATGTGTGTGCTTGAAAATCAGGACACTTTGAACGCCTGATTAGGCGCTTCATGTGGCCTGTTGAAAAGTGCGAACACTTTGAACGCCTCTTTAGGCGCTTTATGCTGTCCACCAAGCCAAAAGTACTTTTCCCCTGAATGAGCACGTACTCCTAAGTACTTTCTCTGAGAAAAAGTCAGAGTTAGCTCGAACAAGCATGAAGGGCTACATTAGGCGCTTCATGTGACTTTGAACGCCTTAAGAAGCCCACATTAGGCGCTTGATGTGACTTCGAACGACTGTTCATTTTCACATCAAGCGCTCAAAGTCACTTCGAACGCCTGTGCTTTTAGCACATTAGGCACTTCATGTGACCAACGTTACAAAGGTCTTATACTTCACTTTTTAACATCAGTTGACCCTTTGTACCCTCCTCTTTTAGTGTCTTTTTTTCACAGGTTCCTCTCTGTTGAAGATTTCAGGTTTCCTTTCTTGGCATTCATTTTGAATTCTCTCCAAGAATGTTGCTACATGCCAAAGGGAGATCTCTAATGATGAGGACTCACCAACACATGATGCCAAAACCCATTAATGTCAGTGCAGAGGGTTTCAAACGGGAAGAAACATTGAGGTTGATAAAAGAAGGGTTTCTTCCATTGTCTTCTCCAACTTTCTACTTTGCAAGCTCTCAAATTCTCTCAAGCTCAAGCTCTCAAAATACTTGTAATCTTTGTATAGTTTTACTTTATTGTTGAGAGTGATTATTGTAAGAAGAAGAAGAGTCTTCTTCTTGGTGAGACCATATTGTGAGAGATTGGATAGATTGTTGGTCAAGGAGCAAGGGTGCTTCTTGTTTGAGATTTCTAGACTTTGAAGGGTTAGTTGATAGTGTGTGGTGCACTATTCTCCCTACAAGATTTCTTTGAGGGCAAAGAAGATCTTTGGAGGTTAAACTTCAAAGGGTTAGACTTCTTGGTTGTAGTCTAGGCAAGGTGCCTAGTTTTTGTATTTTCTGGATTTTGTTCTTGATTGTTGTTTCTTCCAAAAGAAATAACAATCCCCATTTCAAAATCCTTCTTGTGAAACATCAAGAAGGTAGAGGAGTAGAGTCATTTGACTTGAACCTCTATACATACTTGTGTTCTTTATTTTCTTTCAAGTCTTTATTCTTTCTAAAGAACACATCCAAGTACTGGTTGCACTTCAAAACGAAAAATAGTCATAAAATATCCATACTTGGTGAACACACTATTCAACCCCCCTCCCCTTCTAGTGTGTTCTAAGGGACCTAACAACATCTTGCTACAACTTAACTATATCAGGTCCTAAATTAATATTTAAAAAAGATTAAATTATGTATGAGGTTGTGATACATTCATTTTGTGGCTTATGTCAATTATGTTTTGCCGTTGTCTTGTAAACTAATGTTATATCTCCAAATTTGGGCACTAAGCATAAAGACCAAAAATGTTGTCTCATGCTAGAAACAAATAGAATGATAGTGCACATCATATTCTAAATAAGACTGTGACATATGACATATTTTATTTGTTCCTGTCCTTCCTTTATTTTGTTGTTAGACAACTTATATCCATAACGCATGTCATGCTTTTATTTACAACCATCCAAGTTCAGTCTTCTGAAAAATGAAACCATGCCATACTTTTATTATGATGGTCATGTTTGTTGTACTTGTACTCCATTTTAGGGATGCTTATGATGTGTTTTTTTTATATTTATACTATTAATATAAAGTAAACTTTAGTTTTTTTTGGACAAATAGTGTGTTTTTGGGGGATGCAGTGTTTTTTTATTTTGAAAATGAATTATGACTCCATGTTTTTCCATTATTGTTATGGATATATTTTAGATTTTTATTCAAATCTTAGGTGATTTCAAAACCTGAAATAAAACCAAACCATGCACAAACCAAACTATACCGGTCAAACGGTTTGCTGATCAATTTAGTTTGGTTTCAGTTTCGAAAAGTCCAAACTGTTCAAAACGGTTTTGTTTATATCAAACCACACCATATACACCTTATAAAAGGATAGAAGAAGCAGAGAGAAAGTGGTTGTGGTTGTTTGTGACACATTGAAAGACAAGGGTTTGGAGAGAAGATCTAAGCTCTGCGAGTGGAGAAGGAATAACTAGTGATTACTCACCCGTGGACACTGGGAGTTTGATTAACCTTACCTGTGGAAACATGCACGAAGAGCTTCATTTTGTGGCATTTCTTTGCAAACTTCATCAAATTGCTCGGCCCACAAGTGTTTGTGTCCAGAATAGTATCATACCTGCAGCAATTCTATCGACTAATTAATACCAAATTCTAAATCACACACAGTAGATGCAATTTGGCTCCCCAACAGCCTTTAAGAAGGTTTGGTCAATGATTGCATAAGGGGATAAACAAATAGAGGTAGCCCTTTTGGGGAAAGGGGGTGGAGAGAAAATTATATGTACCTTTTCCCTTTTTTTTACTTTTTTTTATTGGACAAATAAACAAAATGTGAAATGGCAGTTTAAACAATTCTTACGGCTTTCTAAAACTTTGATGTCAAATCTATGTTTCCTAGGGTACCTTCGATAGTATGAAAGTGAGTTTCAGGTGCAGAATTTGTCAATACTAAGAGTTGTGAGGTCTCCTTGTTCTTAGAAACAACTCTAGTGTACAATCATTTTGTATTTTTTGAAATATTTTTCAAATTTATTGTATAGTGTCTTTTTTTTGTCTGAAACACCATAGTATATAGTGTCTACTTAAGCATTAATATGCCTTTTATTCCTTATTAGTAATATAGTCATTACTGATTATAATTCTTTCAAAATCTCAGGAACCTAGACTCGTGATTCGTGTATAGTATCTACAAATTACAAAGTGGATGTCATTATAGCAGAGCTACATACAGTCCCATAAGACTAGGTCCCCAAGATTCTAAAGGAGAAAAAATATGTATAAATGTCTAAAGTAGACACTATAAAGAAATAACTTTATGTCATAGAACCCGTCAGATTCACATAAATCTTACAGAACCCATCTAGGTGGAGAGTCATCTTTTTATGAAAAAAAATTCACCAAGAATAGAACATTGCTTATATGATGACTTGGTAAAATCTTAAGCAATCCTGGATGCAATATAAACGTCTTTGTCCAATATTTAAAAATATACGTTTTTGACATGCATGTCATTGTAAAGTATTGAGGAAGGTGAAAACGTTACGGCTTAAACATATGAGTTAGTTTTAGTGTTCAACTGTAAAGTCGAACGGTGAGTCGAAATTTGAACATGTGACAAATCATGCGCATTGGTGTATGGTGAATTTACAAAATAAAACAGTATGTGATTGAAGAAAATTATTCTTTCTTCTTTTCATAGAATACGGTATACCCGTATTAATAACACAAGAGGATTACAAATTAGGAAATTGGGATAACCTCAATATTAATAGAGAATCAATCACCATTAATCACATATAATCAAATTAATTCTAATATCTATATTTCCATAATTGTGGTGATTATGTTAACACTCCCTCTCAAGTTAAGACAGCGGATCCTCGATGCTTAACTTGTCAAGAATTTCTCGAAATCGTCCTCCTGGTAGTCCTTTAGTAAGTATATTACTAGTAGTTCCTCTGATCTCACATATGGTAGGCACACCATTTGAGCATCGATCTTTTCCTTAATAAAATGCCGGTCTACTTCCACATGTTTTGTATGATCATGTTGAACTGGGTTTTCCAAAATTTTTATTGCTTCCTTATTGTCACATAGCAACCTGGGCACAGTTTTTGGAGAAAAACTCATCTCGGCCAACAACTTCTTTAACCATAATACTTCCGTCAGCCCTCGAGCAATCCTCCAAAATTCTGCCTCGGCACTTGACAGGGCTACTACCTTTTGCTTCTTGCTCTTCCACGTGACCACATTTCTTCTAACCAGAGCAAAGTATACGGATGTGGACCTTCTGTCATTTGGATTTTCAGCCCAATCAGCATCTGTATACACCTTTATCTCTAGATTGCCATTTTTCTGAAAAACTATTCATCGGCCTGCTGTTCCTTTTAGATATCGAACTACTCTTATTGTTGCCTCCATGTGTTCCTTTTGTGGCTGGTGCATGAATTAACTTATTACTCCCACAACATATGATATATCAGGTGTTGTATGTGATAGATATATCAGTTTTCCTACTAGTCGTTGGTACTGTCCCTTGTCTGCTAATTCTGCTCCCTGCATGATTTTCAGTCCATGGTTACAGTTATTGGTGTGTCCGCTGGTTTACAATCTACCAGTCTAGTTTCTGCCAGAAGATCGAATACATACTTTCTCTGTGATATAAATATTCTTCGTTTCGTCCTGAGCACCTCAATACCAAGGAAATATCTCAGTAGCTCCAAGTCTTTCATCTCAAACTCTCTAGACAAATGCTTCTTTAGACTCGTGATCTCATCATTATCATTTTTAGTAATTCATACCATCAACATAAATGACTAGGCAGGTGATCAGGTGTTGCCGTCTCTTCAGGAACAGTGTGTGATCCGAGTTACTCTGATAGTATCCACACTTCTTCATAGCCATAGTGAACCTTCCAAACCATGCTCGCGTGACTGCTTTAAGCCATACAATGCTTTACGCAGTCTACATGCTTCTCCGTTTTCAAAATCTCCTGTAAAACCCAGCGGTGGTTCCATATATACCTCTTGCTGTAGATCTCCATGAAGAAATGCATTTTTTACATCCATCTGATATAAAGGCCATTCAAGATTTGCAGCTACTGAAAATAGTAGCCTGATCGTGTCTATCTTTGCGACTAGGGAGAATGTTTTTGAGTAGTCAATTCCATAGGTTTGAGTGTACCCTTTTGCTACCAATCTTGCTTTGTACCGCTTGATGGTCCCATCATGGGCTTTGTATTTTAGCGTGAAAATCCATCTGCATCCCACCGGTCGTTTCCTCGGACTTACTCGGCACCTTTCTCATGTTCCATTTTTATCAGTGCATCTATTTCATCTTCCATTGCCTTCCACCATTCTGGTTGGTTCTGAGCCTCTTCTACTGTCCTCAGAATCTGCACCGTATATAGAGATGTTTGGAACACCATAACCACTGGTGAAAGTCCCTTCGTGTCCCTTGTTAATGGGTACTTCGAATTTCTGGGAGTGTATTCTGGCTCATACTTGACTGGTGGAACTCCTCGATTCTTCCAGGGAGGTAGTTCATACATGCGGCTCGTGGTGTCTGGTCCTGCTACAGGCTGATCAGTAGACTCAATAGATGGCAAATGAGAAGGCTCAAATTCACATACCTCAGGACACGCGTTCGTGGTTGATAACTGTTCATGGTCAGGCGGGTAGGGCTCTGTTTTGTCTTCAGAAGCAGGACCGGTGGTTTGGCCTACTCCCTCTGTCGGAACAATTTCTGGCATAACCGGCGTGTGTAACCACCTGAGAGAGTCATCCTCATTGGTCTCCCCCTGACTCCGAGGTGTGGTGGTGTAATAGTATTCTGTCTCAAGGAATCACAATCCATAATGGTGTACAGGCGGCAGGTGAGGGGATCATAGCATCGGTAACCCTTTTTATTAGCTCCATAGCCCACAAAGACACATCGGGTGACACATGGATCAAATTTGGAGCGGTGAGCTTTAGGGATATGAACATAAACGGTACACTCAAATATGCGTGGAGTAAGGGCTAAATGAAGTGGGACAGAGTGATACTTGCTAAGGACATTAATCGGGGTTTGCTGTTGGAGGACTTTGGTGGGGAACGATTTATGAGGTAGTTGCCGGTGGCAATAGCCTCTGGCCAGTAATAAGTGGGAACTTTGGACTCAATAATGAGTGAGCGAGTTATTTCAAGGAGTGTGCAGTTTTTTCTTTCAGCCACCCCATTTTGTTGTGGTGTGTCTGGACACGTGGTTTGGTGTATTAGACCATGCTTTTGGAGGAACTCTTGGAATGTTTTATTGACGTATTCGGTACCATTATCAGTACGGAGGACTTGGATGTGTGTTTTACACTGGGTACATATCATCCACAAAGAGTAAGAAATATGAATAACCATTTGGACTAGGTGCGGGAGACGGTCCCCACACATCAGAGTGAATGAGGGAAAATGGTTTTCGTGTTCTGGTGTGACTTTGGGGATAAGACTGTTTATGACTCTTAGCTAAAATACATGTCTCACACTGGAACTGAGAAAAATGATTGAACAGTTTAGGAAGTATTATTTTCAAGTAACCTAATAAAGGATGACCAAGTCGGCGGTGCCACAGCCAAGCTTGCCCGTCGACTATTCCATGAGTGAGCGTTGACGTGCCTTGTTGGTCCACCTCATCCACAAAGTAGAGCCCTTCGCACTCAGATTCACGCTCAATTATCCTCCCCATCCGAATGTCATGTGCCAAGCAAAAAGTCAGATGCATCAGTACAATACAATTTAGTTCTTTGGTGAGATGACTGATAGATAACAATTTATATGACAAAGATGGAACATAAAGGCAATTTTGTAATTGTAGTGTGGATGAAATGTGAACACTGCCAGACCTTTCAACCATAGCAGCGCCTCCATTGGCAGTGCGGATAATGGTTTTATCGGGTGGTGTATTAAAGGAAAAATCTTGGGCATCATAGGACATGGAGTCCGTTGTCCCACAGTCAAAAATCGATGCAGGAAATTTTCCTGACTCATCAGCCATTTTTCTTGTGGGTCTGTGAGATAAATGCAAGCAACTTAATTGTTTAGAATGGATTGGCTGCTGTGGGCCGAGTCCATTTAACTGAAGAGGGCTTAGGGTTAAATTTTTCCCCAAACCCTTTACCTATTATACTTCCTCCGCCTGGGTGCTCTGTGTCTGGAAGATTCCTTCCTGCGTTTTCTGGAGCCTTCCCGTGGGTTGCCTGTTACACCACGGGAAAAAAAGAGATAATAAAAAAATAATGACATAATATTAAAAAAACTCTTCAAATAACCCTCCACCATAAATTGCCATCAATAGCTATTAAATATACCATTATCTATATCATTAATTTTTCCAATCTCCTATTTACTTAAGGGGAGATGAAACACACACTCCCTCTTAAAGTAGGCCAATCACCAAGCCAAGGAGAGAAAAAAAGAGAGAGTGTCATGAGTGTGGCAAGAAAAAGAGAAGAAAAAAAGTGTTGAGAGGAAAAGAAAGAAAAAAAAGAGAGGAAGGAAAAGAAGAAAGTGAGAGAAGGAAGAAGGAGGTGCAACACCACAACCACCATTACCTTTAGACTACAACTAAGAGTTAGGTGGCCCTTCTCTTTTCGAGCCAATTTCATATATGTAATTGTATGCTATTTGTTTATTTGTTGTTTATTTAGCATGATATATTACAAATTGATATGCTATATGCTTTAGTGGCTCTTGTTGTTGCATATAAGGTTATGTATGTGTACTTATGTGTGTTCGGAATTATAAAGAATTCATTCTGATTTCATTTATAACATAAAATTTTGTATGTTTAATTTTCCTTAAGCATACGTATGTATATATACATATGTTGGTTGTAAATAACATTAGTGTAACGTTTCTATTGTGAAAAAGAAAAAAATTGAATATTAAATGTTGTCATGGTTCGGCAAGTTATAAAAAAAAAGTAATATAAATGTTGAAGTGTTTATTTTATATATGTATTGTAGATCGAATTTTTTTAAAAAAAAAATTTGCAGTATATTTATACATGTAATCAATGAAATTATATGTAAATGCACACACACACACACACACACATATATATATATATGTAAAGTAAGGCTGCCTCGGTTGTGTTATTATAAAATGGTTTAATTGGGAGGTTTAACTAAAACATTTACAATTTTAGTAGAAGATAGAATTGGAAATTGAGATTGTTTTGGATTTGGGAAAAATAGTAATGGTTTTGGGCTGGAAGGATATAAGGGGAAAAAGAAAAAAAATAATAAAAGGGTTGGTTTTCGGGTGGGCTTAGGAGAGGGAAAAAACATTTGGGCCGGCCTGCTGCAGGAGGAGAAAAGAAAAAAAAGGAAAGGGGAGTCTGCCAGCCCGCGCGCAGGAGAAAAGGGCTGGCTGGGAGGGCTAGCGCGAGAGTGGGCTGCGACTTTGCCTCCTTTCGAGTTACTCCTCCAAACCCTCTCTCCTCTTGTCCATCGCAGGTGACCTCCTGGTTGCCCATGGCTGTGCTGGCTCGTCCTTCCTTCTTTCCTCTCTTGTGCGTGTCCGGCCACCACTCCGGATGCCCAATGATCTGAAAACACCCATCTGTTGTGTGGCAGCTTCCACCGCAGTGAGTGCAGCAAAGATGGGATTTTTCGTTCTCCTGGCGGGATGATGAGCCTGGCAAACCTTGTTTTGCTGGATCTGACCGCCATTTCTCCTTCTTGTCAGGAACTTTACTTCTGGTTTTCCTGGTCATGAGGCCGCTAACTATTCCAGAGGTGCTCTTTCCCGGTGAGGTCTCCCTTCCCCTTTCATTATTTCACGTCTGTGTGCCTCTCTGTGGATCTGTGTATAGGCTTCCTCTACTGAGGGAAGGGGATCGGTTTTCAGAATATCCCTCTTTTCTCCATCATATTCTTCATTAATCGCTTGAAGAAACTGGTACAGTCGATTTTGTTGTTGAATCTGATTAACAATTGTCATATCTTTTGGGCAATGCATGGGATTTCGGAGTCTCCTGTCGATGTCCTTCCATACTGCTTGTAGTTGGCTGAAGATGCGTTCTAGAGACTGTGTCCCCTGTTTGAGATTATTGGCCCTTACCGTCAAATCATATATTTGCAGGGGATCTTTGCCGCTGCTGAAGGTGGATTCAGTCCCCTTCCAGAGATCACATCATGTCGGATAATCGATGTACTGATTAACAATATCCGATTCAATGTTTTCTAAAATCCAAGTAAGAACAATGGAGTCTGATTGCCTCCATTGCTCATACTACGGGTCTTCCTTCCTGGGAGGTGGGGCGGTTATGTGCCTAAGCCTCCCCCTCCTATTAATAGCCAGGCTGATTTTCCTGGCCCATATAGAGTAGTTATGATCATTCAGTTTGTCTGATATGACTAACTACTGGTTAGAGGTACTTTCTGCTGAGCCTGATTTGGGTGTCCATTTTTGCAGAAGTTCCAATACTTTGGATAAATTTAGGGATTCAGCCATCAGGTTGGTTGCCTCCTGGTATGTACTCAACTGAGGACTTCGGTCGGCCATGAAGAATCCCGGATGGCTGGAGTGGAACGGCGCTGGTGAGGTAAGTTTTTGGTAGATGATGAGCGTTTGTATTTCACCACTATTGAGGATGGAATACTAGCTCTGATACCATGTTTAACTGAAGAAAACAGTATGTGATTGAAGAAAATTATTCTTTCTTGCTTTGATAGAATACGGTATACCCGTATTAATAATACAAGGGGATTACAAATTAGGAAATTGGGATAACCTCAATATTAATAGAGAATCAATCACCATTCACATATAATCAAATTAATTCCAATATCTATATTTCTATAATTGTGGTAATTATGCTGACAGAATTTCATACCTTTGATTGAAACTTGTATCAGCAGCGGTGTTGAGTATTATTTCTACCTCGTCTTTCATCACATCTTCTATATCTTTTTCTAATCCAAGATTAGTTTCTTCAATATTTCCCATCACAGGAATTATCTTGTCCAACATAAATGCCACATATGATTCACCATGCTCTTGTCGTAGACACTTAAATAGTTCTGATTCCAATATCTGTATCATGAATTTTCAGCTGATAATTGATTGGGAAATAGTCTATTGAATTCGGTTGTCAATGACATCTAACTCGTCCAATAAAATCATAATACATATATTAAATTATTAAAAACTAAATATACATGACATGATTTCAATAAACGGAGGAGTAGAGAATGCGACATAAAATGTATTATATGGTCTTCTTCAACAAATTAACGGTATAAAAGAAGTTTTTATGCATACCTCTTTTTGCAGCCTCCCCATAGCAGCTTCCTTGCTTTTGGCTCTAACCAGAATATATATCTTACGGACATCGGGAATTGCCCTTAGCACCTTTTCAAGAAAAGCTACAGTTTCGTATGCATTTAGAAGGATATAAAGGTTGAACCCAAACTAGTAAGGGTTCCTGTCACATCCAGTCCTAAAGGTAGTGTAGGGAGGTAAATCAGGTACTCAATAGCCTGCTAGCAGGAACTTGGTCATTTACGCAGTAGTCTGCATAAGGAGCCTCCAGCATTGCAGACAAACCTACATGTCAAAAAGCTCTACACTATGCACTTGCTGGGAAAGGGCTTTCTTGCATTTGGCAAGAATTGAATCCCTGACCTCCGTTTCGAGAACTCCTAGCAGGAGCTTGGTCATTTAAACATTATAACTATCAATACAACAACAACATTACCTTATTTCTTTAGAGGCTTTCGTCAATGATAGATATAGTAGATCGGATGTACGTAACAATATCTATGTGTTATAAACACAATAACTTATTTTTCGATGACCTATAAACTTACCAAATAGCATATAGCATCTTTTGTCATAATATGCACTCCAACATAGATATACCTTTTCCAAGAAAACCGGTGGCTCCACTAACAAACAACGTTTTCCCTCGGAGAAATTTGGTGATACCGATGCCAGCATTAGCGTCCTGTTCAGACAAGATGGTACCCGGATCAAGAACAGATCCGACAGATTTCATAGGATCCGGATCCATGACACTACCACTTTGGCAGTACACATCAAGCTTACTCTTACGCTGGTTCCACAACAATCCTTCTGCATGCTTACTATAAGACCTCCTTGCGTTCGACCCCAGATTTGGAATATTGTTTCTGTATGAATTAAAGACGGAGGCATTCATGGATAGGGCAGCCATTGATACAAAGCACAAAGGGTTGTTGTATTGATATGAAAGAGAACCGACAGTATATGCACTGGAGAAGCGGTTGACATACAAGGAGGTTTAAATGTGAGGTAAAATTTAAGGTCTCCAATCGGGACCGGATCTTCTCACCTCCTACATCTTCACCTCTTTGTCCACCGCCTGCCACGTGGCAGCAAGGGAGTGGTGAGGCTAGATGCGGGTGACACTCATCTAGCTTCACCATCCCACCTTGCTGCCACGTGGCGGGCGGTGGGCAAGAGAGTAAGGGTGTGGAGATGAGAAGATTACATCTCTCTCCAATCACGGGCGGTGGGCAAGAGAGTAAGGGTGTGGAGATGAGAAGATTACATCTCTCTCCAATCACGCGTCGCTACGTATAGAAAAACAGTTTTTAGAAATTTAAAAAAAAAAAAGCATCACTCCTTCCTTTATTAGAAGTTTCATATTTGCTTCACAAGTGGCTTCGGCATCTTTCTTCTTTAATTCTCCTTGAAAAGGACAATTCGTTGGGAATTGTATTTTATATTATTATGATCATTTCATTTGGTCAGTCAACTATCAAAAAAATCTCAAGGATAATTTTAAAATTGTCATGATCGTATATGTGCATCTGTGTAGACGCGATTATTGGTAATGAGATCCTAGGAGGCTAAAAGTGAGGCATCCAATCATGCGCCGCCACGTGTACAAAATCAAGGGGGTGTTGCAATTTTTTTATAAAAAAAACTGCTTTTGTACACGTGGCGACACGTGATTGAAGACCTCATTTTTAACCTCACTTTTAGCCTCTTAGTATCTCATCCGGATTATTTGGGTAGGCGTTGGAGGATCCCTCCTGGAGATCATTTTTATATGCACATGCGCAGGATGCAGGACAATTTTTTAGCAAATGTATTATATGTTATCATGATTATTTCATTTGGTCAGTCAATAACAACAACTATACTCAGTATATCTCAACGACAGCAATAGATATACCTAGGGTCTGAGGATGGTAAGAGACAGGTAAACGGTACCTTTATTATGAGGGATAGAGAGCATTTGGTCAGTCAACTATCCAAAAAAAAAATTCTCAAGGGTAAAAATTGGTCAGTGAACCATATTAGACCAAAGGTAAATGGTGGAAGCGACTTTTGGAATGATGTTTCCCTCTTCACTTTATAAATGACAAAGAAAAGACAATGGTTATATGAAAATTATCATAAGATTAATAAATAATTCAAGATAATTATTATGTGTACTCTTAACTTTCACGGACTTAAGTCTAATGACACTAATATGGTCTAGTAGTATTACATGTCAACATTTGAGACATAAATCCAGAAAGAAGACATTATTTCCACAAAAGGATCGATTTTCATTGATACTTTAAATGTCTCATAATTACAGCAAAAGGTCTCATAATTACAGAAAGAAGACATTATTTCTCATCCCAAAATCAAGGGGGGAAAGTTAGGATACTAAGAAATGATACAACTGGAGGAGATGGTTGAAGAATAAATAATAAATAATTAAAAATGAAGCGGAAACAAATTTCCACACAATCGCCACCGTGTGCAAAATAAAGCTTGGGTGGCCTCATGGTATAGCTCAGTTAGTAATCAGGTTGGGATTTGATCCAAGAGGTCAAGTGTTCGAATCCAGTGACACGCACAGTGAGTGCCCCACTACTGCTAGGACAAAGGCTTGGTTTGCAGGGTTGGGATCTCCTCACCTCCATTTTCCTCACCCCTTTGTGACCGCGCGACACGTGGCAGCAAGGGAGGGTGGCGAGGCTAGATGAGGGTCACCTGCATCTAGCATCACCACCCTCCCTTGCCGCCACGTGTCGCGCGGTCACGCGTCACCGCACTCCCTTGCGGTGAGGGGATCTTATCACCACCCTCCCTTGCCGCCACGTGTCGCGCGGTCACACGTCACCGCACTCCCTTGCGGTGAAGGGATCTTATCCCTGGTTTGCAGAGGACACCTTGTGTAAGTCAGTGCGTAAGTCCTCATCCAACCTAGGAGGCCGTTAGGCTCCTGATTGGGGCTGGAGAGGTGAGAGCCCTCAAGGTAGGGAATGACCTTTTCTCTAAAATAAAGTTGAGTGTTGATTTTTTCAGTTTTTTATTTTTAATGCAAGACTGTAATCATTTGTTTGCTTAATCTGTATTTCATGACAGAGAGTTGTTTTATTTTATTTTACTTTATTTTAATATGTAACTACATATTTGTGCACGAAATTTACCTGGTTGCACCAGAGATTAACTATTAACCACCAGGAGGTTTTCTCCCACCACATTATACCTAGTTGAATCGCATAATTGCCTTACTCTTTTCGTTAGGTTCAGATCGCCTGACTCCCTTTAGGGATATTAAATGACCCGCTGACACGTGACATACAGGAGGGGTGATGAAGCTAAGTGCGGGTGACCCCACCCAGCCTCACCACCCCCTGTGTGCCACGTGACGGGCGGTCGCAAGAGGGGTGAGGCGTGCGGGGGTCAGGGAATCCCGCTCCCTTTTCGTTCTCATAATATGAGATTGTCTTGTGATTCCACCCTCCCCTCTTGTGTCATAGTGCTGGATCTGCTACCCAATTTCTGGCTTATCAGTAGATGCTTAAGGATGAGACTACGTCATTTGTTAAAAGACACATAGAACACCTGTAATGTGTGAATGTAGTTTCATCACTCTGGACAGTGGTGTACGCAATCATACATATGTGTTAGAAACACACAGATGTTGTTTCCGGATGATCCATAATGATGCGCCAAGCTGTGTCGATCAACTGCTACTTCACAATATAAGAAGTGCAACCAATTTAGTGAGTCATTTTGCATTATTCCATTATATTCCAAAATCAAGAGTGTGTCCTTTACTCCATTAGAATTGGAAACGACTGCCTTCAATGAGAATTGAAATAAATCCACAGGGCCCTTAAATTCCTCATTGCACTCGAAAGAACAGTAAAGTGCAACAGGTGTTTCTCTCATGGAAAAATTGTTGCACAAGTGAACTTAAAGTAAATGTAGCATTTCTTGGGTATAAAATTAGGACACCTAGTCCTGAGAGGAACATCGGAGACAAGTGCACTTGAAGCCAAATCCTCCAACCAGGATAGCTTGCCGGGCTTCGTAATCCATACTCGCATCAATATAGCATATCCGCAGCTCTTCTCCTACATGCGAAAATAGAGACTCAAGGACAAATGCATACAGTATGTGTGCGTATATGTGTGTGTATATATGCGAGCAATGAAGGGAGGTTAAGTGTGATCGTGACATTGACCAACGAGAGAAAACGAAGGTGTATAGATACACTCTCTCTTTCAGTCATTGGTATACATTCGTTCGTGTTGCCACTTACATGCTATAATTTTACTGAGAAAACATTTTTCTATGTGTGTGTGTGTCCTTTTTGACACTAGGCCTAGTATAAAAACACCAAGCCAATATCTTAACCATAATACTGTACCATTCTGCAGAACAAATCTATTTACATTGTCTAAATCAGCTGCATACTACATTCATGATGCATCAAAAGAAATTCTCTTGAGAAAGGGATAAACATGCTGAAAAACATGACCAATCTAGCAAGAGAGGTGCACGAATCCGAGTCCAAAATGAAAGCACTCGATCCAGCTAGAAAGACAATGTATTGATTGCATGCTTAGATCGTTGAACTTTTAAATAATAAAACTGAAAATATTTTAACACGCAGAAAAAGGATACCTTCTTCGATTTCACGCAGAGCCTTCACTTGAGCATTCGCATTTTCTAACCACAGAATATGTGCATTTGGATCTGCAGAGACATGACTCGATAAAAGTTCCTCACACACTTCCAGGCAGCTAACAACTTAATGCTTCTCATTTCGTTTTTGGTGTTAATTAAGAAAATTGCAATTTTCTGGAACCAGTGGCACCCAAATATTGTGTAATCATGAAAATAAATAACAGGTCAAGGACACAATTGAACGTTTGAAAAAACGAGGGCGTACAACTTCCGTTACTCAATATACATCTGTGCTTCTTTAATACTAATTTATTTCCATTTCCAATGGAGTAAAGGACACACTCTTCCTTGACTTTGGAATATGATGGAATTAAAGCAAAATGACTCACTAAATTGGGTGCGCTTCTTATATTGTAAAGGAACAGTTGATCGACACAGCTTGTCGCAATTTTCATTATGGGTCACTGGGAAACTGTTTCTAGCCCGCCATACCCCGCCATAGGCGGGAGCCTCTAAGGCAATGGGATAATGTTGTTGTTGTTGTTTCTTTAATGCTAATTCCATCAGAAGATACTTCGTTCAGAAAGGACCAGACAAGTCTAAGGATAATTGCTTTCGTGATTCATATCCATTAATCATTCATTTGAATTGTTATTCTACTTTCTTCTCTGCATAAAGATATATCATTCAGTCTTGAAAAGGCAAATAATTCAACTGCAGAAGAAAAAAGGAGTATGTTACCGCAATCATGATTATAGAAAGATGGAAGAATGTAAACAGCATTTCCCACAGCTGCCTCCGCATTCACACAAGCTGCTGCTGAAGAAAGAAGGTCTTCATATGAACCCCCAGCTAACTCAACACGAAAAGCGTTGATGCGTATCCGGGCCAAAACGCCAGCATACCATTGCTTACTTAGAACTAGAAAAGTCAAGAAGATTCCATTTCAACCTCCTATCGTTCAATAGTATGATAACCGAACGAAATGAGACAGAAAATTGCAAGGATTGGAATTCTTTGAGACAAACTATTAAAAACTCTTGCACATCGAGGATACATGCTAGCTTCTCGGATGCGATGTCGGCAACTTGAAATGAACTCCTCAACAAGGAGTGCTCCTCCTCCACCTGAGACACATTGAGCAGAATGAATACACTTTTGACAGCCAATGCTAGAAGTCACTTAAAATACATAAGTGCCAGAAACATGACTAGCACCCCTTAGTTTGCAATACAATTTACATGGTTAGTTTATGTAATAGAACAGTAGAAGTTGGCTTCTTTACTGTTTGAATTTTGCAATCACAAAGAGAATCCAAAAACCGCGCTGGTCAAAGATCATTGAAGACAATTCTTTTCTGGATTATTCATTCAAAGATCATTGAAGACAATTCTTTTCTGGATTATTCATTCATTTATTGCAACCGCGGAGAGGATCATAACAACAAAAATGCAACCAATATTCTTACCATCGAAATCATTTGGGAAGATAAACCAGCTGGCTGAAGTATGTCAAGATGATCCGCTGAGACGACTCCAGATAGAACCAGGAAAGCCAGCCGCTTCACCAACAAAGGATACTTTAGCCCTTGCGCGCTTCATAAATAGATGCAGAGCTAAATATTTCAGGCACATTTATGCCTCACCTATAGTCAGCTGCAGTTCTCTAGTACTTGAAAAGACAAAAATTTCATGGACTTTCAACATAACAGTAAGAATTAAATGATAAAGGAACATTTCTTGTTAGGTCCGTGAAGAACACTCTATTCACCCCTTGTAGAGTGCTCTTCACGCACCGAACAATTTGTATTAGAGCTTATCCTTAATTTAATAGCCAATGTTCGCAATGGCAATGACAACCTCCACTTCTACTAGCACCATCCAATATATTCACAGCATCGAAGATCAAAGTTTTCATGTTTGATACTCAAACTCCTTGTGGAAGTTTAAATTGATGAATCATTTGAAATGTTACGTTTTTGATATATGGAGAGCGGTTATCAAAGGAATTGAAATTCCTATGCTTACCAACTCAAAGGGTGAGAAGATATCCAAAGATGAGGATGACTACACCTATGAAGAAAAGCTCAAGTTTGCTATCAATGGGAATGCATTTGATATTCTTTTAAGTGGTCTAATCGCTACCGAGCTTATTAGACTTCAAGGTCTTGAAACGACTCATGAAGCATGGAAAAGGTTAAGGATTATCCACGAAGGGACCAATCAAGTGAGAATTGCCAAAAAGCTAATGCTCATGAAAGACTATGAAATGTTCAATATGAAGAGTACGAAAAGATTGAAGAAACTATTGATCGATTCACTCAAATCGTAAATCAGCTTCTCATACTTGACAAGAAAATATCAAATAAATATCATGTCTCAAAATTACTTACCTCCTCGCCAAGAAAGTGGACACCAAAAGTGAAAATCATCACCGAATTCGAAAATCTCAAGACTCTTCGCACACAAAATCTTGATTGATTAGGAAAATAAGTTGGATCTTATTAAGCTTCCACAAGTGTCACACAAAGGATTAGTTGTACACACAAAGGATTGGTTCTAGAGTATGAATATTCGGATGACGAAGCTGCACTTCAATTTCAGAAATTTAGAAAGGTCGCAACTATAAATAAATCTCAAGCAAGGAAGTTTTTTAAAAGTTCACCTCAAATCAAAGAAAAGGGTGAAAATGTTATAGGTGTGGTCGAGCGGATCACTTTATGGCGGATTGCCACGTCAATGAGTCGCAAAAGCAAGATAAGAAAGCTTGCCTATTAAAAGAAGAAGGCTTTCAATGTGGAAGTGACGACTTGGAATGATCTTCTTTTCGAATCGGAAGGTGAAGATGATGAAGGCAAGGATCTTGACTTGTTGCTATAATCGATGATCAAGAAAAGACACATTTGTGGGCAATCGAAGATGATCTTGAGATACATTTTGTATCTTCAAATTTTGATTTACAAGATGAAAAAATAGGAGCTTGTATGAAAATAACATTTTGATTTATCAAGAACATGACATCAATCTTACCATGCATAAGTCCATGTGACTAGAAAATATGAAAATTAAGATCGAATATGAAAGGCTAAAATTAGATTTATAAAAATTAACTAATGGTAAAGAAAATCTTAACACATTACTTAAAAAACAAAAGTCAAAAATAACAAAGCCGACTTACGATCTGAGTATTATCATTCCAAAGGTAAAACAATAAAGAATGTTTCAATTGTTGAACCTAGTTCATCAACGTCAAGGAAAAATACAGTGAAGAGCTTAAAAGTTGAAAGAGCCAAAAATGCTTCACTATCTCATAAGGTCAAGAACACTCAACCAAAGCATGTTCTTACTTGTTTCTATTGCAATAAGAAATGCCATGTAATAAGTGTATGCAGAGCTCGACATGCTGGTATACATAATTAGAAGCCTAAGGGTCGAAGAACTAACCACAAAAGATCCAATCATCAAAAAATACTATAGTATAAGCTATTTGGTATTGTATGTACTCAAGCTACATGGAATAGCCAAAGAAGAATCGACTAAATGCCTTATGGACAGCGGTTGTTCTACTCACATGAGGAAAGACAAAAACCTATTTACCAAGCTCAAGATCCAAGATAGTAGAACGGTTCCTTTTAGAAATAGGAGAGCCAGAATACTTGGACATGGAGACATTGATAGCTCTTCTTTTATCTTTGTCAAGCTCCATCTTTCATTGATATCAAAAACTCTCAAAGTGCAAAAGTACTTAAAGCTCATTAAGCTCTTATTACTTGTTTTCATCGATGTATTGTGAGAGTATTGAAGTATAATACAAGAAGAACTATATACATCTGATCTGTTGCTTGTGATTTAGACTTATCTTGAAAGTGTCATTTCACTTCTTCTCCTAAAACTCATTTGGTAAAAGTTCTTTGTGAAAAAAAAAAATTAGAAAAAGTTTTAAGGCTCTTGCTTGTAGTTGTTGTAGGAGTTATTGTTGTACAAGTTGTTGGTACAATAGTTGTAGTAGTTGTGGTTGTAGTTTTTATTCCTTGTTGAATGTAATAATAAAGTTGTTGAAAATACACTTTGAAAACAAAGCGGTAATAGAATAGAATCAAAGAGATTTGAACCGCTCTAAATTATGTGTCTTCATTCACTATCAATCATCTCTTTATTTCTTGTTTTGGTAAGTGTTCTGATTTGGAGTGAGCAAAATTGAGGAAAACACAAAAAATTGCCCAACACTCTATTCACCATCCTCCTCCCCCCCACAAGAGTGTTCCTCACGGACATCCTAGCTGCAGGTGCTAAAGATCCAGAGCTAACATTAAAAGGCTGTCCTGGCAGATTAATGAAAGTAAACGTAACACAGTTTAAAGACAGTTATCTCACTACTCAACCAGTTTTAAGCCTTGAAATTTGCAGTTAAATGTGAGCTCCAAGATCCTACCAAGGCGATTCGGAGTAAGAGTTGGAAAGAGCATAGGCTACATGTCATGAACACATATTATACACCAATTCTAATTCTGATTCCCAAACCTTGAAAAATGCAGCCTCAGGTCAAAAGCTAAAGATCAAGATAAGCAGTCAAATCAAACATATCCTACATAGAATTATTCATGGGAACATGGTATGATGTAGGGGAAACGGCAGATTTAAATACTGATGCCAAAAATGTTTCAAAATGAATGCTTTCTCCTTATTAGAACTAAATTCAATAAAAATCATGATCTTAAGTCCAAAAAGAGATTTTTAAGGAGCAACATGAGAAGCATGACAATCCAGAGTTCTGACAATATCTTGGTTAGTATTTGTTCTACACATTACAATCATAGATAAAGATGCCTGCGTAAAAGGATCAACTTTATCATGGAACAAAAGACCCCACAGAATGAGAATACTAGTTTTGGAAACCTCAGCAAGATCTAGTCCATCAGATAAGCCGGGGCGAAAGGAGAGAAAAGGTGATATGTTAAAGGAAAAAACATACCAGCAGTATTCATCAAAAGTTGACAAGTTTGCTTTCATCTCAACCTTGTGAAAGCCCTAATAGCGCGAAGATTAAAACTTTATTAGTTCAGCAACTAGAGATTGGATTGAGCAATTAAAAAACGAAATGAAGAGGGATAACCAACTACTACAAAACCAATGCAATATTTTGTCAAATATCTTGCATAATAATCACAAGTTAATAATCGTATCACCTCAACTTCTTTGATGTCCTGTAATGGGGTAACCGTAACTCTCACATTATTTTGTCAAATATATTGCATAAATCAAGGGCTATGATTGAATCACCTAATATATATTCTTTCTTTTTGCCTAGAAATCAAGAGGTCAGGCACCTAAACTTGTCACCTTTCGATAGCCAATCATACTTGATGCACCCCACCACAAACTTCTACATGAGTACAAAGAGTCTGCCTTTTAATGGTACTATGAGAATCTATCCCGATTCTTGATTTTTAGTACACCGGCCTGTTTCAGGACATCAATGAAAAATTGAGCAGATACAATAAAATTAACCTGATCATGAAATGCTAGATAAAACTGTTCTAAATAAATCACAACTCCTTCCATCAAATCAAAAGAGGCGGAAGAAAACAAATAACAAGGGGGAAAAAAGGATCAATATGTTTTAAGAATCCAGGAACCTTATCCGGTTAACTAACATGTGAATCCACAGCATACTACTGTTATCACCTTTTCTCTCAGAAACCTAATTCCAAACACAAGCTAAGCAAATCACTGTCCCCGTTTCAAAAGAAAAGTATCATCGTTTCTGAACCAAACAACAAGTAAATGCCAATGATACGCATTAAGAAAGATATAAATGCATTTAATTAAGTAATCGCTTGAAACTTGCCTCTGATTGCATATAGCAGCGTTGGCTACAAAACGAGACATCAGGCTTTAAAGGAGAAGGGACGCTGTTTGAAAGTTTTCTGAGGCAAAAGTAGCAAACTTTATTGAGAGACGAGAAAGAAGGGTGGGAGAGGGTGGGTTCAGCTGTGTGGATGAGTTCACCGGCTTCAATTCTTCTAGTTGCAAACACTCCCCGGCCAGCTGACTCGGTAAATCCCACTCGAACCGGAGGTGCTGAACTAGGCCGGGTCGGTTTCGACTCGTTGTCGGCATTATCACTGGTGGTGGTGGTGCTGCTGAAGCATAGCGGAAGTGGAAAGTAGTAGTTTTGCCGGAGCTTTTGGAAACGGGAAGCCCAACGGCTACTGCGGCCGACTAAAGGTGACATCAGAGTTTGAAAAACTGGAGTTCGGAAATCTTGTGCTTCGTACGGAACCCCTTGATCTGTTATACATCAGTTTCTCACTACATTTTTCCTTTAAAATAGATATATCTAATCATTTGACTAGTTTTCCCCTTTTTTAGTCATAAGAATTTTTGACGTTTATCTCGGTTGTTTCTTGAATGGATGCTTCTGCCAGTCTTCAGACCTTGAGAACATGTAAAATACTCCAACCTAACATTCTGAAAGTTGATGGATACAAAAACTTAGGAATGAAAAGCTATGCGTATTTGAAAGATTAGTCTCCGACATGTCGGAGTACATGCTATTAGAAAACATGAATTTACTTATTTGGGCAATTTTAAGGCCATTTAGTGGGACTAGGACAAGGATCATTTTGATGGTTAGATTTCCTGAGTGATGAAGTGATGGATGCTGGAGTACAAACTCTGCTCACTTTGCCATCCATTTGCCATACAGAGTGATGGAGGTATAAGCTTAGCTGGCCTGTCAACTTTTGCGTAAAATCAAGTGATGTGATTGCGGAGTTGGTTGCGATTTCATGACTGTAAGACGTTGCGTAAAACATCTTTTATGCTGATCAGCTTTTAAATCTTACAAACATTGTAAGTCACGATTAAGAATTTTCTTGCCAGTTTGTGAAAGTTGATCTGATACCAAAGAAACAAACAAATAAGACTTGAGTGAGAAATGATGAGACAAGACAAAAGAAAATTCAAGTTCTTTTCTCAAAATCACCTTATCCAACACACGAAACTGAGTACATACCCAAAAAATTATACCACCTGTACACACTGGAGCCTTGGTCAATAATGTTAGAACTCCAGGTCCAAATGCTGACAAGCGAAAGAGAAAAAGGCCCACTTATTTAGAGGGAGGAGCTTGGTTTCCAATTTTATTGAACCAACATCCACTAAGATTGCCTTTTAATTTGAGAAGCCCACGAAATTGACCTCATAAGCGGGAGTCACTAAGACAATGGACAATGTTGTTGTTGATTAGAAAAGGCAATCTTGACAGAAGTAATGAGCATAATGAAATGTAACTATCGGGTCATGTCCACATAAAGACGATAACTTTGTAATCACTGATGGAACGGTGACCTCCACTCCATGATTTCTTCTGGATAGGCATTTGGCAGCTCTTTTGGGGAGATGAAACAGTCAGGAGAGAGGCCGGGAACGTTAAATGCGATATCATCAATGGTCCAAGTCTCTTCCATCCTTGTAATATTAGGACCAAGCTTTACACTGTCGCCAAATCTAGTGATCACCACACTTGTTTGACCTGAATGTGCTACCTTCACTCCCTCTACGAGTCGATAATCCTCGATCCTCGTGGCCATGGAGGTTTCCCAGTATGTGGGCTGTGAACCAGGGGATTGTACTCTAGTCAAGTAGGAGTCCTCTAGAAATACAAGCAACCCGCTCCTTTGGCTAAAGTAACCGAATATTGCATGCTTGATCATCTCTGCAGTGCTGTCACTACGTTCTGACAAGTCCACGTGATTAGCAGACAGTTTCAAGACGAAACAATCCATTCCCAACACTTTCTTCTCCCCCATGTACTCTGCTTGGGAAAACACTGCTGAAATTGCCAACAGATCTAATCCCTGGAATGTGCATTGACATTAATCAATACTCTCTTTTCATAAAAAGAATTCGGCACATCTCCACTGAATGGGAGTTATGTAATAAGTCACACGCGCACTCACATACAGAACCATGGTGCAACAAGAGTTTCTTATTGGCTAAATACTAAACACATATGAGATTGTTGATAGATTGATCAGGAAACTCGTGCAGTTTTATTATGAAAAACAGCTGCGGTCAATTTTGAAACATAACAATTCAAGCTTCAAATGCTCAACTTATACTTGACACTAGACAAAAAGAAACATCAAACTTGATTTGCTTACCCAACTCAAGTCTCAAGCTCAATTCTGGGGTCAATTTAGCGTTTTAACGGTCAAAACAGCCATGAAACTTAACCCATGCAGCTCAATCACATCAGCCTTAAGAGTCAAAGGCAGTAAAATCCTGATATTAGCCCATTTAGCTTAATCTTTAAATGAACTAGGTTCAACATCAACCCAAGCACCCAGCTCACTTTCGGGCCTTCTTTTTCTGGCATTTCCCCCAGTTCAGGCAGATCCAGTAAATTAATTTTATATACATTACCCAGCCAAATTTGGCTTTTGTTATAAATTTATTTAGCATAGGCTGGATTAGATCTAGTCAGAATCTTCAACTTTGAAAAGGAAAACTCAGACGTTGTCCTGTCACTCTTCACTAACAACAAAGGAATATTCCCCGCCCGTTGAAGTTAGTCCTAGAGGTCCTGAGCGCTAGTGGCAGAATAAAATGGAGCTGCTTTAGTTTTTAACTGGCCAGAAAGGGAATATAACAGAAGCACACTAATTCTAACTCTCCAAATATTCTTGGTATTGGAGGCTGCTGCCATCTAAGAATGTCACATGCTTATTCAACAGAAAATTGTACTTTGGCATTACAAGAAAAAGGGTGCCAGTAATGCAAATTCTTGCCTGGAAAGCACGGCGGAGAGGGCGAGCACCTCCCTTGGCAGCATGACCTCCAAGCCAAGGTGTGTGACGCCATGCCAAATCGCCGTCACTACCAGCTACAACTTTGTTTCCCTCAACAGCTAGCTCAATGAGCCATTTGTTAGGTACCATTTGCCATATCACAAAGCAACCTTTCTGCAAATGATCCGAATTAGACGATACAACAGACGAGCCATCCAAGCCCAATTGATCATGATCCACCATAGTCATTGCAACTTTCCCTGTAGCATATACATTCTTCACCATTCCTTCTAGCTTTCTACAGCCAGTTGCTGCTCTGAAATGTTGTATTATGTACTCTGCTGATGAAGAAACCTGTGATCGAATAAATGGTTAAGACTTCAGTTAGTTCTAGTTGGGGAACATGTAAAATGCATCTCTTATCCTCCAACCCCAACCACCCTCACCTACAAAAGATTAAAAAAGGGAACTTTTCAGATTCTTGGATAATAGTACCTGCCCACAATTTCTTTTTTTTTCCCTTTAATATATGAGCTTGTGTAGCAACAATAAATTAAATGGATAAGGATCTTCTCCAATCAATAGTGTGATTTTGCCTAAAACATGATCACTTCATACTAAACTCCCAAAACTACCAATTTACTTTGGAAACTGATTTCTACACACCCAAATTTGACACCTTTCTCTTCTCATTATATTGATTCTAACTCCATGATGCATTCTTGCTTACTTATCATACTAAAAGGGGGTGAAAATGGTCCCTGGCCAAGCAACTAAATAGCTAAACGCATTTCAAATTTCCCGAAGCCAAGAAAGAAAAGAACATAAAACTCCCTTGATTTTGCGTTCCATAGTAAACAAAAAAGGAACACTTAAAGGAACTTACTTGAGCAATATGATGTTGAGAGGTAATAACAGGAAGGGGGAAAAGAGGGCAGCCAAGAACACTCAGCAGTGTTTTGAGGTCAGATTTCTTGTTAAGAAAAAGCAGGGGAAAGCGGGTTTGCAGCCATTTTCTCCATGTTTTAGATTTAGTTGAATTGTTGAAGGAGTAATCTTCATTAATGGGCTCTTCAGATAATGGAGCAAGACGACTCATTTTCTCCTCTGCTTCTTTATTAGTCAAGGATTTTTTTTCTCTGGTTTTCTGTGCGAGCTGAAGAAGGGGGCTTTTGGGTTTCCCGAGAAAAGGACATGAGCATATGCTGAAAAAGCAGGTTTGGGGGAACATCTGGGGTTGCTTTTATGATGCAACGTGCTCTTCATGCGCGTGACTTCATCAATAGTATCTCTGCAACTATACAAATTTTAAAATACTTGCTGTGAGTTGTTCTACAGTTCTTTTAATGAGCAAATCACATATTCTGGTGTCTAATTCCAGTTCGACAGAATCGTGTAAAGAACGTAAATGAGTGAATTCATTGAAGCATAAACGTGAAATCCTTCATTTTGGGGAGACTCTTTCATCCCCAAAAGCATACAAATCAAAAATCCGGCGGTTTACGTAAATAAGTAAATTCAACTTTACTATATGAGCATTATATCAAACCATATATATAAGAAAAACAGAAAGAAAGGCCTCGCTAAATTGGATGTACATATTATATTGTTAAGTAGCAGTTGATTGACGCAGCTTGATGTAATTTTTATTATAGGTCATCGAAAACTGTGTGTTTTTAACGTATGTGTATGATTGCGTAAATCTGACCTTCATACCCTGCTATAGGCAGAAATTTTTAAGTCAATGAAGTAATGTTGTTGTTGTACAGTCTTAAAACATCCTTCTATATACTAAACCGTAAGAATATATTTTTTTCGTACAAAAAAGCTCTTTGTTTTTTATTTTTTGTTTTTGGCTAGGCACCGTATCCATTTTGGACTTGAACGTTTGAAAAAGGAAAAATATTTCCGTCTGTCCCTTTTTCAAACCTTCTTTTTTTTCCCCGATTTGTGATTTTTAATTTTTGATGATGTAAGTGGAAGGCGGCTTCAGGGGTGCTGTGTGACAAGAATTTTCCAATTAAATTAAAAGAAAAATTTTATAGGATGGCAGTGCGGCCGGAAATGTTATATGGAACAGACTGTTGGGCTATCAAGAGGACATAGTCACAGAAGATGGAAGTGGCAGAGATGAAGATGCTGAAGTGGATGTGTGGACATACAAGGCTAGACAAGATAAGAAATAAGGTGTACAGAGAAAGGTTAGGGGTGACTAGTATAACAAATAAGATAAGAGAGGGAAGACTGAGATGGTTTGGGCATGTTAAGAGGAGACAGACAACGTCGTCTGTCAGAGCAATTGAAAGCTTTACTATAGAAGGGAAGAGAAGTAAAGGCAGGCCCAAACTGACGTGGGATGAGCAGATTAGGCATGACTTACTAGAGTTTCACCTTTCTGAGGACATGGTCCAGGATAGGAGTTCATGGAGACAGATGATTAAGAGTAAGGAGAGGTAGACAGGAAATAGGGCACCTTAGAGCATACTTAGAGGATTAGATAGTATTTACACTTTAATTTGATTTTGCATATATTGTTTCGGTCGTTTTCTTTCAATTATTTGTGCATGTTCACTATTATGACTATTTTAATATCAAAAAAACTGTTGTATATGTTTAATAAAATAGCTCCACTAGTATATATTCCTATTATTATGATATATGTACAGGTATGTATAGAGCCGGGGGTCTCACTGGAAGCAAACTCTCTATCCTTTGGGATGGGGGTATTGTTTGCCTGCCTCTCACCCTCTCCAGACCCCAACGATAGCTTGCTATTGCTGGGAGATACTGGGTATGATTGATTGATTGATTGAATTTTTGATGATGTAAGATGAATTATAAAAAAATAAAATACTTAATATGGTAGTCATTATTATAATCGTTGTTACATGTTTTTCAATATGATGTAATTACAACAACAACATTATTCTATTGCCATAAAATCTCCCACCTATAGCAGGTATAGAGAAAACACACAGAGGTTCTCGATGGCCCATAATGAAAATTGCGTCGTTGATCAGCTCCTATTTCACAATATAAGAAGTGAAATCAATTTAGTGAGTCATTTTGCTTTATTACATCATATACTAAAGTGGATGAAGATTGTGCCATTGGCTCCATTAGAAATGGAACCTTCAATGATGTAATTAATTTTTATAAATAAAATCACAGCAAAACTTATTCTTTCATGCAGCAGAAAAATGAAAAATCATAAAAGTGAAAAAAGTATATCGAAAACTATTCAGAATCAGAAATTAAAAATGTAGTTGGCTGACACTAATGAATTGATATCTTTAATAACAATAATCAAAGAATACAAAGAGTCACGAGTTCGAATCTAGGGACATGCACAGTGTGGTTATTCCTTTGCTGTCAGACGAAAGGTCTGGTTTGTAGAAGGCACTTTATGTGGGTAACTGCGTAAGATTTCACCTAATCTAGAAGGCCGATATATTCCTGATTTACATTCTCCAAACAGCTCCTTGAGAAATCATCCTCTAAACAGCTCCTTGGACTGGGACAGTAGGGGTTTTTTAGATTGGGGTTCAACTTTTTTCCAAAAAAAAAAAAAATCAAAGAATACAATTAACGCCGGGTTGAGAGAGGATGTGCAAGTAGTTTTTTATTTGTAGAGATCAAGTTGTTTATCTTCCATATTTGCATGTTTCATACTAGTTACACACATTATTTTTATAAATATATGCCTTCTTTTTTATCAATAGTTAAAAATGAATCTTAAAGTAAAACTTACAGTGTAAACAACAACAACAATCACACATAATATATCCCAACGACAGCAAAAGATATCGCTAAGGTTCGGGAAGGACGGATGGCAGACAAATAATACTTCCAGGATATAGAGTTTGATTTCAGTGAGACCATCTATTTGTACCTGTATAGATAGTATAATAATAGGATTATGTACTAGTGAAGGAAGCTTATTAAACATAAAAGTATGTATTTATCATCAAAATTATTTTATATCAATATATTTGATGCTTAGTTACCATTGCATGTACGTTCGCATCGGGTTCAAATATCCTCACCCCCACTCCCTCACCGCACGCGTCACCGCGTGACACGTGACAACAGAGGATGGTGGTGATGCTAGATGAGTGTTACCCTCATCCAGCCTCACCGCCCCCACCTGCTGCCACGTGTCGCGCTGTAGACCGCGCGGTGACTCACCGCGCGGTGAGTAGATCCCAACCCGTTCGCATCCTTTGCAAATCACATCGTATATTATTGAATGAAATTAGTAGCAATACGTGATGCCGAAGTTGACTTATTAGACAAGGTGCCGTATGGCTGATGGGATATGATCCCCTCACCGCAAATGGCTGCGGTGACGCGTGACCGCGCGACACGTGGCATCAAGAGGGATGGTGAGGTTAGATGCGGGTGACCCTCATCTAGCCTCACCACCCCTCCCTTACTGCCACATATCGCGCGGTTACAAAAAGGATGAGGAAAGTGAGGGTCACAAGATCCCAACCCATTGCTGATGCAGCGTGTTTTAAATAAGAGAACTTTCTTGGGAGCTGTTCCTTCTATGATTATATCTCTCTCTCTCTTTTCTGTTACTTTTACAGGTCATCAACACTTCATCTCAACCCTCAAGTTAATTGTTAAATTGAACATATTTGAGCGCTATATATATATATACATACACATACCGTCATTATATATACATATATATGTATTCCAAATATACATGAATACATATATATTATGTTCCAAATGTTCATGAATACATATATATGATGTGTGTTTCCTTAACAAACAAAATATGATAGTTTTAAAACTGACAAAATGATTTCGTCCTTTTTCAAGATTCAAGATCGAACTATATAAGTTTCAATATATCCAAGTGCGTGTATGCAAAGTCAATCTCAAGTTCATCATATAATACTATATACATACTTAGCCAAACAACGCCGTCAATAAACACACGCTATGCCCATTCTTATATCTATCACTCTATGCCCATTCTTATATCTATCTCTACTAGTTTAGACAATTTCAAGTCACAAAATCATCAAATTTGTTGGTTAATATCCTTTAAAATAACACGTAGTGAAATTATTATGAGGATTCAATAATTACTTGGAAAATAGATTTGGTGCCTCGTTATACAAAAACTTGGAATTTTGATCTGGACTGCCATTAATTGAAGCTTTCCCTTAGGACTTCTGTTGGAATGAAACATGAATATATATTAGCTCTTTTCTCATAAAGACCAAACTGTGAAACTCTTTTCTTTTAGAAGACAAAGACATCAACATGGGAATGAAAAGAAACCAGCAGAAATGCGCGTGGGAAAATGAAATCCTTTCGTTTGCCTGTTTGGTAGAGGAACAAAATATTACTAGTATTATATTGGAGCAAAAGGTCATTCACGGCCCTAAAAGCCTCCATCGTTCCAGCCTCAAGGAACATTGTGGAAAATGTAAATAAGAAGCTAAGGGAGCATTGTGAATAATGTAAATCAGGAGCTCAACAGCCTCCTAGGTTGGGTGAGGACTTACGCAGCGACCTACACAAGGTGTCTCCCTACAAACTAAGACTTCGACTTAGCAGAAGCGGAACACCCACACTATGCGTATCCCTGAAATTGAACTATTGACTTTTTAAAGCAAATCTCAATCCGAGTATCAACTGAGGTATGTCATATGGACATTTTCTAGTAATATATTAATTCTAGAAAGAAAGTAGAAAAGGATCTTCAAAGGGAGGCAACAGAGGAGACAAGAGGGCAATGTGTCGTCTTCATTTTTATTTATTTTTTCTTTTGGTTGCAGCAGTGTCTTAGGTATGTAGGCGAAAGTGGAAGTAGGTATGAAGGTTGCTACAAAACACCCATTCTTGAAAACGATCCTTCGTTTGCTGTACCAATGTGTTCCAATCCCCTGTCGTGTGGTAGTCTAATACAATTACAAGCATCCCCTCTTAGGACATTGTTTAGTTATCATTTTTACCATATTTGAAGGATTATATCTTCCTTCCTTTTGATACAAGAGATTTCATCTATGTTATTTTAAAGTTTTTCTCATTTGGATATCCATTTAGATTTTTTTTCTCATTTAAATGGTAGTAGAGAGAGTAGTCATTTCGTGTTTAAGGTTGTGTCATATGTTTTTGATTTTTAGAATGTATCATAAGATTTGGATTTGACTATAACAAAAAAACATATATATATATAATCATATCATATTTCCGAACAGATTTTTCAAAAAACAAAAAGCCTCTAAGGATTCTTAAACCTCTAAGAAAATCTTCGCCCTTCCATACCGTCCCATGTTTGGTTTGAATTTGTATACTTGAGAAAATGCAACCGAATCAAACAGACCGCTGTCGATGTAAAAGGAAGACACGACTCACACTAGAAGAGATTTAAAACACGATTCCATCCAACATAACCCAAATGACGTACTTCCTCATACTAGATCTGTTAGCTGGCTACATCCCTGATTAAGGGCATTCCCGGACTAAGGGGATTTGTGAGTAATGGCATTCCCGGATTCAGGGGGATTTGTGAGTAATTAGGAAAATTTGATTGTATGTGTGAATGGTAAAGATTGATGTAGCATCATTTTATTTTCTTATACAAATGTAGGAACGTGTGTATAAATTACAGTAACAGAAGATGAATACAATAAAAGGAAAAATTCTCAAATTCTTCTTGCAACTTGTATCGGTCCAAAGACCATCTTCCTGTTTTACCTCTATTATTCTACACATGGTATCAGAGCAGGAATCACTCTAGTGAACCTGCAGTGGCCCAGTGGTAGTGTTGGCTCAGAAACGAGTTCATCACTGCCAAATCCTAACCTTGACCAAGTATAGTATCTATCTTACCCGAAGAGGCTCAGAATATGGGTTCTTCATTGCCCACATACAGTACCCACCATATCAATCTTACCAGAAGAGGCTCAGAATCTGGACTCTTCATTGCCTACATACAGTACCCTTCATCCCGTCCAAGACTAAGTGCATCGTCTCTGTTCTTATCACCATAGTATCTGCAAAAAATCACAAACACCATGTCACAAAATCTTGAATCCTCAGAAAAAGGGTCTGAAACATCAGAAAATAAACCAAACTTCCCCGGAAATTTCGATTTGTCCGAACAGTTTGCGAAGTTCTTACAACAAAGTCTTACCATGCCATCTGCACCACCCGCTGCCAACCTCACATTGAAGGTCAAGTTAAACAGCACGAATTACAGCCTCTGGAGCAGGCTTATGAAAATCGCGTTTGGGGACAGAGGAAAGAGCTCCCATATCACAGGGCATCCTCAACCTCCTCTACCCTCAGATCCTGCCTATCCTGCGTGGGAACAACAGGATCAATTGGTTTTTACATGGTTGATTGATAACATCGATGACAGTCTAGTCAATAATGTTTCAAGATATTCCACCGCAAAAACTTTGTGGGATGGACTGGCGGTTACCTACAGGTCGGGAAGTGACTGGCTGCAAATATTTGATTTGCACAAGCAATGCTACACAATCAAACAAGGGAACAGACCACTGAGGCTATATGAGACCAATTCCAAGGACTTTGGATGTCCATAGACACAATGGACCCAAATCCTATGGAATCCCCATCTGATATCACCATTTACGCCAAAAAGGTACAAGAGCAAAGGCTCTATCAACTGCTCTTAGCAGTTGATGAACGCTATGCAGACGCAAAGAAGGAAATACTTAAGAGGGAGCCCAGACCATCGGTTGTAACAGCATATAACGAGCTTCGACGGTCAGAGATCCAAACTGGAGTACTTGGTACAACCCCATCAGACCCGAAGTCATCCCTTCGGGTAGGGCAAGGATTGGTTGCCAAAGGACAACCAGAACACACTGAACCAAAAGGAGGACCACCACCACGCTCAGGCAACCCATCACGGCGTGGTGGTGAAGACAGATCGCAAGAATGCACTCACTGTAAGCGCAAGGGCCACACACGCGAAAAATGTTTCAAGCTGCATGGATATCCAGAGTGGTGGGAAGAGTTCCAGAAGAAGAAAGGAGAAAAGGGAACTGCAATGGCTGCAACCATAGGAAGTAGCATAGAAGGATCTGGAGACGAGGGTAAAGAGGAGACGGCGGGAGGTAAAAGGGTTGGAGTTTTCTCCAACCCTAATTCTGCATTTAAGTATGATAATTTTATAGAAATTGCAGGAAACGTCCCTGACTGTTGTGAACCTGGCAATCCTGACCCTAAACTCCTGAAAAGCCATGAACTGAACCCTCTAATCGTCCAGTGTCCAAATAAAGTCCCTAAAAACATGAACCTCCATCTGAACCCCTCAATATTACACCCGCAGCCCAAAACTCTCCTACAATTTCAATTAAGTCCTCTGAAGTTCCTTTGCATACCACAACAGTCCAAAACCATCCTAAAACCGAAAATTTACCCCCACAACACCAAAATGAGAACAAATTAACCATATGCCATTTAACCCAAACCAATCACAAGTCTAAATCTCAATGGATCCTTGATTGTGATGCTACAGACACCATGACCCATGACCCTTCCGATATTATCACAACTACCCCTCCAACCAAAATCTTTGTTGAAGTAGCCAATGGAGACACCATTCCAGTTGCAGGAGGTGGATCCATATCCATAACACCTACCCTTACCCTAAAAAACTGCTTATATGTACCCACATTATCTTCAAAGTTATTGTCTGTTAGTCATGTTACCAAAGAATTAGACTGCATCGTTATGTTGTATCCTAATTTTTGCCTCTTGCAGGACATTCATACGGGGGCAATCATTGGACGTGGTATTGAGCATCGAGGACTGTACTATGTTGAGAGTGTTGCGCAAGAGGGACAGTCTAATCTGGCCACCGGAACGACTACACGGCAAGTATGGTTATGGCATCGTCGACTAGGACATCCATCTTTTTACTACTTAAGGCACTTGTTTCCTACTTTATTTAATTTCCACCCTAAAGACATGCATTGTGACACATGCCTCCGGGCGAAACAAACTCGGGCATCATATTCATCTAATAATACTCGGGTCGACCGAATGTTTACTTTAGTCCATTCTGACGTATGGGGTCCCTCTCCTTATACCACTGCCCTTGGTTTCCAATATTATGTGATATTTGTTGACGATTTTTCTCGAATGACCTGGTTATATATTCTCAAACATAAATCTGAAGTATATCAAAAATTCATTCAGTTTTATCACATGATTCATACCCAGTTCAACACCCGAATTCAAATTCTACGATCAGATAACGGGGGAGAATATATGGATAAGAGTCCTGAGCTATTCCTTCAAAACCATGGCATTATCCACCAGACTACTTGTCCGCACACACCTGAACAAAATGGTGTTGCGGAACGTCGGAACCGCACTATTCTTGAAATGACCAGGGCAATGATGTTGGAGTCCCATGCCCCGATGAGTTTCTGGCCGGAGGCAGTGTCTACATCCACCTACCTCATAAACCGTTTACCCTCCAAAACACTTGACTACCAGATCCCGATACAAACACTCTCAACCCAACACACTATCCCTTCTATCTTTACTCTTCCCCCACGAGTATTTGGCTGCACAGTCTTCTTACATACACCAAAACACGAAAGAACCAAACTTGATTCATGCGCAGAAAAATACATCTTCGTTGGATATGCCACTACCCAAAAGGGTTATCGATGTTATAACCCCCACACTCATCGCATACATATTACCATGAATTGTTCATTCGTAGAAACCGAGTACTACTACCTCACCCAATCTCGGGTTCAGGGGGAGACCACCACCACCTTAGGCTGTAAAAATGATGGAACCCTAGATTGGATGATGCCACCACCTATAAGCCGATCAGTTGTTTTAACACGGCCAGTAGATGGCGCCGCCTGCGCTGACGATCTTGACATTAGAAAGTCTCTCGTTCCAGTACCCACTGATGATTCTTCCCCGGTGGATGAAACGACGGAGGTAAGTAGTACAAGTAATGATCAGTCGATTTCTATGGATACTGACTCAGATACTAATGTCATTCCCAGTCACCCATGTGTCTCCACAGATAATCTCATACTCGACCACCCAATCGTAACCGAATAAGGCGAGCAACAGCATGGACGAATCCTACCACCCAGGGCTAAGCAAGGAGTACCACCCGAAAGGTACTCTCCAACCAAGGTGTCCAAGTCATCCTGGTACCCAATAAATTCATCTACAAGTGGCATATCTGATCAAGCACAAGCCTTCTTTATATCCTTGTGCTCAGAAAAGATCCCACGGACGGTAGAAGAAGCACAAACTCAACAGGTGTGGAAAGAAGCCATGGAAACTGAGATGCGTGCATTAGAGAATGACAAGATATGGGAAAAGTGTGTTCTGCCCCCTGGGAAACGACCTGTCGGATGTCGGTAGATATTCACGATCAAGTATAATGCTGATGGAGGTGTTGAGAGGTACAAAGCGCGCCTAGTGGCAAAAAGATATACCCATACCTATGGTGTTGATTACTCAGAGACTTTCTCACCAGTGGCCAGGATAGATACAATCAGAGTACTTTTCTCTATTGCAGTAACTCAGAATTGGCCCCTTCATCAGTTCGATGTGAAAAATGCTTTTCAACATGGGAAATTGGAAGAAGAAGTTTATATGGAGCCACCCCCAGGTTTTTCGAGAGGATTCAGAGCTCGAGAAGTGTGCAGGCTAAAACGATCTCTGTATGGATTAAAACAATCTCCTCGAGCGTGGTTCGGAAGATTCACTGAGGTTATGAGACATGATGGTTATCGACAAAGCAATGCGGATCATACACTGTTTATCAAAAGGAGACAAGGTATGGTAACGTGTTTAATTATATATGTTGATGATATGGTGATTACAGGAAACGATGAAGAAGAAATCGCCCGACTTCGAGAGCATTTGTTCACAAAGTTTGAAATGAAGGATCTTGGAAAACTCAAATATTTTTTTGGAATTGAAGTCTTGAGATCGAAGGATGCTATCTACATAGCTCAGAGAAAGTATATTCTGGACTTGCTTGCAAAAGTAGGGATGCTTGATTGTAAACCATGTGATGTTCCTATGGTGGTGAATCATAAGTTGCAGATCATTGAAGGAGCTCCTTCTACCGACAAAGGTCAGTATCAAAAACTTGTGGGAAAGTTGATTTATTTGTCACATACACGACCAGACATTGCCTACGCAGTAGGAGTGGTAAGTCAGTTCATGCATAATCCACAAGAACACCATATGGAGGCGGTTGTGCACATTTTGAGGTATTTGAAGAATACACCCGGACGAGGCATAGTATTCCGAAACAATGGACACTTAGAGATACATGCCTATACTGATGCTGACTGGGCTGGCAATTTGGTGGATAGGAAATCTACCTCAGGATATTTCACACTCGTCGGAGGAAACTTGGTGACATGGAGAAGCAAAAAGCAGAAAGTCGTAGCCTTGTCAAGTGCCGAAGCAGAGTTCCGCGGAATCACAAAAGGAATAACTGAAGTCTTGTGGATCCAAAAATTACTTAGTGACATTGGATTGCCAGTGAATCAACCTATGCCACTGCTATGTGATAATAAAGCTTTCATCAGCATATCTGATGTTCAACACGATCGTACCAAACATATCGAGATCGACAGACACTTTATTAAAGAAAAGTTAGAAGGAGGGATAATCGAGTTACCGTATGTTAGATCAGAAGACCAGTTGGCTGATATATTGACCAAGGCAGTAAATGGGAGAAAATTTGAGACTGCACTGTGCAAGCTGAACATTGTAGACCCAACCGTTCATCTTGAGGGGGAGTGTTAGCTGGCTACATCCCTGATTAAGGGCATTCCCGGATTAAGAGGGATTTGTGAGTAATAGCATTCCCGGATTCAGGGGGATTTGTGAGTAATTAGGAAAATTTGATTGTATGTGTAAATGGTAAAGATTGATGTAGCATTCTTTTATTTCCTTATACAAATGTAGGAACGTGTGTATAAATTCCAGTAACAGAAGATGAATACAATACAAGAAAAAATTCTCAAATTCTTCTTGCAACTTCTTATACCTCTATTATTTGTTTTTCTCTTTCGCCCAGTTCATTGTTTTTCCTGTCTTAGTATACCCCAAGCACAAAGTACAATGATATAAAACAATAACTTGGCCCGTCCAAATCATGAAATCAGTATAAAAACATATTATTCTTTGTCATGTTCTCTCTTTTTTCGGCATTATATAAACAGAGCGCAAAGACAAATCGGCAGAGACAAAGGAAGGAAAATTATAGATGTATATCCAAACTAATTCATAACAATTACAAACTTAGTCACGAGCCCATTCAAACTTCTTGCAACTGTTTCTTTAAAAGTTTGCAGGTTACACGTTGAACGTTTGTTATAGACCTTGTGATATTTGCTTTCATTTGGAATTTTTACTACCAATGATTCGTTTAACCCCGTTTGCCGCAAAAGGTAGAAAGACATCGGTACAGTCACGACATCAAACCCACCCATGAGACTAGGCGTGACATGTTTTAGAAAATGGGTTACGACTGGCTGTTAAAAATGACAAAATTTCACAAATAAATTAGACATTACACAACGTTTAGAAAATAGGTGAACATTCATCATATACGGTACTGTTTGGGCCAGCAAACCAGGTCAAAAGGATGATTAAAAATATCACTCATAAGACAGGGAGAACACAACGTCAGCTAATTCATAGAGGACAAGTTTGCAACACATTTTAGAGAAGACTAATATCGAACACCTAAGAACAACAGCTGTTCGCAAATCAACAAGCAGATAGGCTACTTAGGCTTAATATCCAGCTCCAGATAATCCAGTAATAGGGAGTAGAAACAGAAGAGAACGAACTACAACCATGGATTTGCTAGAGAAGTAAGCTGGAGCATTCATGACCAAACTGCTGGCAGCCATCGTTCGATTAATTTGAGTACCCTCCTGCACTATAGCTACGGCTGCGACTCCAGCTCCTGCTCCGTGATCTTCCTCTACTCAGGCTTCGGCTCCTTGAACCATATGGAGATCGAGAATACGACCTCTCCCTGTACTCGTAATCTCGGGTGATTTTTGACCTGCATACAAGAGAACACGGTACGCATTTATATTAGTAGATGTCAAGCAGGATACAATCTAAATTTGAAGATCACATGGACAACAATCAAGAACCTAGAGGGATATACCTTCTGGGAGGAGATGGTGAATAATAGTGATCAGGACTCCTGGAGTAGGGCCTTCGGTAGCGCACAGGAGACCGCGAATAACTTCTTGACCTGGAATAGCGACCTGATGACCTCCTCCAGTCGTTGGACCGACTCCTGACAGAAATACCATGCAATTTAAACAAGGCAGCTATCCCTAGTTCTAAGCTTTATCCAAATATGCACATGCATATATTTCAAAAACATATGGTAATTGAAATAGACCTAAGACGTTCCCTAGCCCTCATTTCTGATGGCTTTTTCCTGTTCTCCTCGGCAAACACAACAGTCATCTCTCGCCCAAGAAGAACCTGGCCATCCATCTGGTATTTGGCATCTTCTGCATCATATGGATCTATGTATTGCACAAAACCAAAGCCACGAGGTTCCCTGGATGATAAAATAGAATCAGGTTGGTGGAATTCCCCAGATATTTCATCTTCCAGAATATGCCCACTAAAATTATCTGACCAACAGAAGGTTGCTATTAATATTTCTGAGTCCTCCTTCCCTCTCCCACGTCACAACATCCCCTCCCTCCCCCCCCCCCCCCCCCCAAAAAAAAAAAAAGAAAGAAGGAAATAACCCAAAAAAAAAAAACACTAGTTGTCATCCCATGAGTCACCCTGCAAGAATTCAAGCAAAGCAGACACGAACCTTGTGAGAGCCAAGGTTTTAAAACTTCAAAATCTTCAACAGTAGACCTTCATCATGATTGAATTTATACCCAACTTCTTCATCTTCATGCACACTAACATGATCTTGACCAGAACTCATACTACCTCGTCTTCAACACTTTCAATGCAAAACCAAAGTGCCATAAAGAAAGAATAGATAATAACAACGCCGAAAAGCAGAAAAGAGATGTCAAACTAATGGGAAAATCTGGGGTTAAATAGTCTGATACTCTCATCTAACTAACTAATTAATGAATTTAATTTCGTCATTTGTTCAAAGAGAATGGAGGAAGCTCTCTTTCCAAAAGTATGACATAGTAACGAAGAAAAGCTGGACAAAAGAAAAGTACATGAGAAAGCCTGCACTAACCCTGTGTGGTAATCCCTGGGCAAATAGACATCCTTCAAAGGACCGAATTGTCCAAAAGGCACTCGTAGATCTTCAGGCCTGCAATAAATCCCAGGAGCAATACTCTGAATAAGTTAAAGAAGTCAACATAGTCATTATTCACAACATCTGGCAACCTTCAGTTTCTCCAGACTACACATCAATTAGAGTCATTAACCATAACCGAACACATCACGCTCAGAGAAGACGAGCCAGAAACAGCAGCAAACACTTCTAAATTTAGCTAGGGAATAAAAAGGAAAACACCAGAAGTAAAAAAGTTCAAGCATCGCTCGAGAATATATAACTTCCAAGTGCAGAAATAGTTACCACAAGAGAAGTTAAATGCTTGGTAACAAACCATCACATGGAAATGCTCCAGTGACAGAACCATCTAATTAAGTTAAATTTATAACGATTTATAAGGAGAAATCTATTGACAGGAGTCCGCAGCAGATTTCAGAAAAATATAAATGTTATCCTTGATATGAGGTTCTTAATGTGGCAAAACAAAACTTGCAAGGAGGGAGATCGATAGTTAAGGCAGCAGGGAATGCCATTAACCATTAGAGACTTTACACGGCTCCAGGAACATTCATACAATATAGAGCTGCATGGCCAAACAGACCAACAGCCTTTTGGATTGAGTTATCACCTACACTGAAAAAACAATTTCCTTCAGAGCGGAAGGGTTTTCGAATTTAAACTTTCCTTTCTTGTTTTTTAAAGGGGGCAGGGATTGAATTCAATGTTACCTTTACAACTGTGACGCATATATTTCTGGATAACACAGGAATAATAGTGAGAAACCAAACCTGCAGTCACGCGCAAGATTACGGACTAAGAGACTGGTAGGAAGCTCTCTTCTATGACGGCTATAACCACCTCGAGGACTTGGACTTCTGTATCTCTTGCTGTAACCTCTTGGAGGGGATGGACTGTAACTATAACTTCTGCCCCTCATCCTTCAGGCTGTTTCCAAAGAACAATCGTTAATTTAGGATCTTATTAACTCAATGGTTCCATCTACTATGAAAAGAAATAACATAATGTGTACAATAACTCATTGCACTCTAGCTGATGTCTACAAAATACCACACAATGACACACAGACACAAAAAGGAAACATGTAGCCCTATAGCAACAAAAGGAGAATTACAATACTAGAAAGTACTTAACAATAGAGATATAAGGAAGCTAATAAATTCCCAGCCACAGAGCAGGAAAGAGAAGTTACTAGAGAGGCATCAAAATTTTTTTTTTTTTTTTGCTCATTCTCTGGTAAACATATCCATTCATGAAATAGTACAAACACCTTCATTTCATCATCAAATTATGTCTCTCTCTCTTTTTCTTTTTAAAAATTAAATTCTAACAAAGCGGACTGATCATTTTCTTTTAACACAGATTTTAAGTTCCATTCTGCCAAGGAATCCCACGACACCCTTCACGTCTCGCTCAACCTTCTCCAGGCAGCCTTAGTTCTTATCAGAGTCCAATCAGGAGCTCAATTAAGACCATACGCCAATAAAAGGACAAGCCAGGTCCAAAGATCAAACAGTGGATATAATAAACCAAACTCTGCAACCGAAAGGGAGTCTCCGTCCCCCCCCCCCCCCCCCACACACAAAAAAAAACCAACACATGAGCAATAGAATACAAACTATGAACACAATCGAGAAACTTAGGCGACACCATCATTTCAGAGGATCATGCAAAATTAACGGATGCAACCGAAAAAAACCGGGTGATACAACTTTTGCATGCAGAACATGACTTTAAGCACAAAAACATCAAATCGACAAACCGAGATAACCCGCGATCTAACATATTAAATACGAAAACAGAGAAATCTTATTTTCCGATCACAATTATATTAAAAAAAACTCGACCGTTCAATTTTTGACAAGCAAATACAACTTGAGAAAAAACAAAGAAAACGGAAGTGGAATGATCCATCAAAAGATGAACCACGGAGACACAGTTCAACATAGCAGCAATTACCTACACGAGTTATCGCAAACCCTACCAAGGAAGGAATTATGCTTCCGTTCTCCACGGCCACCAGGAAGACAGAACCGATGATTCTGGAACGTATGAATATGGTGACTTCTTTTATGCCTACTCTGTAGATCCTCCAGAAGCTTCTAATAGCGGGCCTGAATTTTGGGTTGTATTCTTTTTATCGACGACTTAAATTGACAAAAGCCCAATATTGTTATAAAGCCCGACCACACAAGTCAAATAGCATTTCACATTAATGACCTTAGGCCCAGCCCAATTTTCCATTTACTAAAACTTCTTCTTCATTTAGCGGCTCACAATAGAGAAGTCATAAAACCCTTCAAAAACCCTGCAGTATTCTCTGCAAGCATCAAACATGGCTCCTCCCCAGAAATCTTCCAAGAGAAATCCCACAAAAATTCTTTCTAAAGTAACGAAGAAGCCGTTCAAATCCAGACCTAAAGACAAAGGTAGAAAGCCTTTAGATGAAGCTGTTAGCTTAAACCACCAATCATCCTCTTTTTCTTTACAACTCGAAGACGACGTCCCGGATTTTCCCCGTGGTATCCTTTTGAATTCAGTCTTTTTTTGATCTTCTGAAAGTGGAATGGTGTGCAAATTTCTTTCCTTTTTTATTTTGTACATGGGTTTTTGAAGGTGGAGGAAGTGCATTAAGTAAACGGGAAATAGAGGAAGTGAGAGCAGAAGCAGATGAAGAGTTTCAGAATGAAACGAGGTTTCTGAAGAAGAATAAGAAGCCAAAAGGGAAGAAGAAAAATGATTCCGCAGAAGATGAGTTGGGTTCACTTTTTGGTGATTCACTTACCGGCAATTTGCCAAAATATGCTAATAAAATAACTTTCAAGGTACATTATCTGTAAATTTCTCATTTTTGTGATTTGAATGATCAAATTACATCTTACTGGAATCACATGTGAAGATAACTTTTTCAATTTCAACTTAATTGTTATCTGATCTTCATGGAAAGAGGGTACAGGTTGTAATTTCAACCTGAGCCGCATGCCATCAGGTTATGTTGATGTTCTAAATATAAAAACGTTACTTGCTTTTAGCTCTAATTGTGATGAATATTAAGTACCTCGGATTCAGTGTGCTTTTGACTTGTCGGGCAATACTGTTTGGCGTCATTTTTTCTTATGTTTTCGACTTTACGGTCATCTGGCTGTAAACAAGCTAGCGTCACTTATAAACATTAATGTTGGGGTTCTTTCATCTTCCAGAATATTTCACCAGGCATGAAGCTTTGGGGAGTAATTGTTGAAGTAAGTGTTAAAGATATTGTGGTTAGTCTGCCTGGGGGTTTGCGTGGACTAGTTCTTGCAACTGAAGCATTTGACCCTCTTCCAGAAAATGAGAAGTTAAAGGTAGGTTTCTTCCCTTGTTTATACTTAACTTTTTGTATGACCATGATTTTTTTGTATGTATGCTGTAAATTGTTTTCTACAGTTGTTTGCTTCTTCTGCTTATTTATTTATTTTACGCTTTCATATCTGGGCTAGTTGATTTCAATTGAATTTTCATGACTGTATCTGAAATACTGCTGTTTACCTCATTTATTTTCTATTTATCTTTTCTGGCATATCAGGATGTTGAAAAGAAGCCTCTCTCTCGCATATTTCATGTCGGTCAACTCGTTTCTTGTGTTGTTCTACATCTGGATGATGACAAAAAAGAAAAGGGAAAGAGAAGAATTTGGCTGTCTCTACGTCTGTCTTTACTACATAAGAGCTTAACTATAGATTCTATTCAGGAGGGAATGGTATGTATTTTCATCCTGTGTTTTGATCCTCTGCCTGTTGCTGCCTGTTTATACGCTATTTGTTAGAAAGAACTGATGACAAATTATGCACTTTTACGGTATAATGAACCTTGTCATTTTTAATTTGCTTTTCCAGTTCTAACATTAGCAATTATTTGTTGCTTATTTCAATCTGTAACGAACAGGTTCTTACTGCCTGTGTGAAAAGCATTGAAGACCATGGTTATATGCTTTACTTCGGTTCCTCCTCATTTATGGGGTTCTCACCCAAAAGCCGCCAATCAAGTAAGAAAATTACTTTTCTGCCTCTTTATGGTATTTGGTATGTTCCACTTCCACCATAGATCATCTGGTTATTGCACGAGTATCTTGGAATTATTTTGATTGTGTTTTGTCTTTGTGACCATCTGCTTCTGGAAGGTTACACCTAGCCTTGGATGCACTTTATTTAGCTTTTTGAACGGAACTTACTACCTTTGAGGGAGAAAAGCTCTCCTGAATCCAATTTAGAATCCTCATTTGTAAGTTAAATTGTCGGATTATTTAAATTATGAATTAGCAGGCAATTTAGACCGTTAGTTTCGTCTTTAACTTAAATGTTTCGATAAACTCCTGAAGAGCTCCCAAAATATTGGTCCCCAGTTCATGATGCCCGTAGAGGAATATAATCTTTGGAGCGGGCATCAGGCAGGTGATTCTGTTTTCTGTATGAGGCTGCTGAAACTGTTTTTCTGTAAATACAAATTGAGCCACATATGGAGGACATCATATGATTATCCATAATCTGTTGGACTTTGTTTTTGGACATATATTCGTTGTATCATTACTCCTCTGTATGAATTAACGGGTTACTTATGGAAATGGGTGTGTTGAATGGACCAGGTTATTATTTTTGGCAAAATAAATATTTGACAAGTAGGTGTTTGTTACAGTTTACAGACAATCACCAACAAAAACTTGCCTGCCTCAAAACAAACCAACCTATCCAAACCTGTTCACAGAATCTTGAGATCTATACTCATGTTCACAACAATTTACCGGTTAGATCTATTATTCCCACTCTCGTCAATGAATTTAACAAAACTCTAGTATTGTCAACCACATTTCGTTAGTTGTTGCCCCGTGATCCCTCCCAAGTTTATGGTAGATTCTCTCTTTCCAAATGCTGTAGACTTTTGCTGCCAAGCTAGTCCTAGCAAGCTCTTTCTAAATCTTGCATCTCCAGTCATCTTTCTTTCAACATTACAGGATAGCCTGACATTGATAAAGTCTTGAGTGCACATAATACCTTGCAAGCGTGTAAAATCTGGTGGTGTAGGGACAACAAAAGAAAAGATGCTGTTGATCTTCCTTGTCCCTCACATAAAACATGTGTCCTCTTAGATTGATCCTCGTTCCATAGCTTCATTTGAGTTTTTAATCTCTCCCAACAAGCCACAGAGGGGATCATAGAACATCTGGGCATGTGGGATTTGCTCCAGACTATATTAGCCCAAGGCACTTAACCTGATTAGCTGAAGTACTGAAACAACAATTCTAAGTCAGAAGGAAGTATCAGACTCCGACACTCATGCATTATCTCCGGGATAGGAACATGTTTTCCGTCAAAGCTAGTCTATTGATTTCTTCATTACATTCATTGATGTAACTTGCGCCACCATAGCCTTTCTCCCACATCCATATATTATTTTTTGAAGCTTCTTATATATGTGTGTGTGTGGTGGTTGATGTGTTTTTTATTTGATGTGTGCACTGCCTTAATGCATTACATGTTCTTTACTTAGGCATTGGCCATGCTTCTTCCTAATGCATGAGTGAGTGTGTTGGTACCAAACATGTCGAATACATGAACACATCTCTCTTGTGCATGGTCTGAAAAAGTTCTGGCCAGTCATGCTTGTTATAGATATATTTACCTAATATTTCTGTATAGCTTGAATCCATTATTTTGCTTTACATGGTGACAATTTTTATTGGCATGCTTAGGCTCCTGTTCATCTATGAACATTATGTTAACTGCTTTTCTCTGTTGATACATGACCCTGAGAGTGTTGCATCTACCTTTTCTGCCATTGTTGCAGGTGGTATTGATGTCGAGGTTAATGTTGGGCAACTCATTCAAGGAGTTGTTAAAAGTATAGATAAATCTCGAAAATTGCTCCACTTGAGTTCAGACCCTAATGTTGTATCCAACTATGTGGTGGGTACATTTTTACTGCTGGTTCTTGCACTTACCAAAGTTATATAGTCATGCAATATGATTCTCTCTAACTTGAATTTGTGTGTTGTGTCACAGACCAAGGATTTGAAAGGTCTTTCAGTTGATCTTCTCGTTCCAGGCATGATGGTTGATGCTCGTGTGCGTTCAACTTTGGAAAATGGAATCTTATTATCATTCTTAACCTATTTCACTGGAACTGTGCGTTTCTTTTTTTAATTGGTTTGTGCATTTGCCATGTGATTAGCGGGAGAAATTTTTTGTTGACATGGTGGTTATGCGCAGGTTGATATATTTAATCTGCATGAAACTTTCCCCAGTTTTAAATGGAAGGATAATTACCCTCAAAACAAAAAGGTAAACATTGAAGTTTGTCTTTCCATTTAAGCTTGTCGTTAAGTGTGATTATCGCATCTTCTGTTTATTGCATATGACAGGTCAGCAACAGTTGTATTGCTTTAAGTGCTAATAGGACAATTAAGCGAAATCTTTTCCCGGTGTCAAATGAAAAATGGACTTACCAATTTTTTTGCCTAAAAAAAGTAGTAGAAATGGTGGTTGAGGCTGTTGATCTGGGGAAATGTTACTGTCTTGGTAGAAGATTTCCACTCACTATTCTGATTCATGATAAATGTTATGGGTTTTAGTGACACATGATCCCTCCAATGTCCATGTATCAGTGTGCTCTCTGAAGCTAATGGATATTACTTGAAATGATGAGTATTTATTATACCTTTTTTGCTTGGCATTTTTATAGATGGGCTAAATAATCTTTTTATTCAGCTTGTTTTATGCGCAATTATGTGAATTATTCTGATTCTGCCATATTTTCTTTATCTCTCCTGTTGCAGATTAATGCTCGAATACTATTTATTGACCCATCTTCAAGGGCTTTTGGGTTGACTCTCAATCCCCACTTAGTTCGAAACAAACCACCTCCTGCAGTAAGACACGATTTGGAAATTTTACTGTTCTTTAAGAAGCTTGCTTTTTATATCCATATTCCCTGTGTGTAGCTGTTCATGGCTTTTCTCTGTGCCGCTTTAATGCATGACTATTTGTTTTTGTTTGTGCATTTACCCCTTTTCTAGATTATTTATTATATACTAATATTTGTTGCATATGGAATCTGATGAAGCCCTTACCCCTTGAAATTGGTCACTGTGAAATATTTGATAGTGGGAGAGGAATCAAAGATTATACCAAAAGCTGAAGAGAGATAAAAAGCTCCATCACAAGATATATTACATACTACTAGCCAATTCCACATAGTGGAAAAATGGTTGAATGTTGTTGTAGGCTTTTCGTACATTCCTGGTCAAACATAAAGAGGATGAACAAATCAACTACGAATTTGCCATTAACTTGCACATAGATCCTAAAATTTTTGTGCAAAGGTAGGTATTTTGCTTATATAAGGCTGAGAAGGCTTAGGTGGCTTTTGATACGAGGCATCTTAGCTTTTGTAGATGACTTGTTCATCCTTGTTGGTGCATATGAACCATCTGTGAAGACTATTAAAGATACAATGGAGGTTTTTAGGGACCTTTTGATTTAAGGAGGTGTTTGGGGACCTTTTTAAAGTGTCAAGTGTTGGTGGCTGGGACATCAAACCTCAAGAAAAAGCCATTTCAAATATATTAGGGATGCCCCTAGGATCCTTGCCATTAAAATATCTTGGAGTTCCTTTTCTATATAGAAAAATTTCTTATTAGACTGTGTTCATGCTAGTGATGCGTGTTTAGCGGAATTACACACTCTCAAAAGACCAAGAAGTTTAACGACTCACAAAAAGAAACGAGGATCAACAAAAATACGAAGAACACGGCAAAGAATACAAAGAATATGAAGAACGGAGATAATAATGAAGCACCTTGTTAGACCCTCCATATGAACGCATCTTCGCAACGAACCTTGTTAAGCCCGTTATTTATCCGTGCTGAGCAACCCTTGCTTGATCAACAACCTTCTTGCCGATAACCTACGTAGACCATTGAAAAGCTTCTTCAACAGCATCGAGGTTGAATTCAGGTCACAAATCGTGCTCACAAAATTGATTGAATTCAAAAGACGAAGCTTGAGTTGATAAACTCCAAAACTCACAAGAGTAAAATGTTCAAATTTCTCAAATTTTATTGATGAAAAAGGATGATCAAAATAGTGTACAAGGAAGCCTATTTATAGGCTCCAAAAGTCCTAAAACTTATCAGCAAGAAAAAGGATTATCTTATACAATTTTCTTTATAAATACCTTATCTAATTTTTTAATCAAACTACCTAACATAATAAATAAAAAACAATAAAGAAATTCCTATTGCAAGCTGGTCCTAGTGGCGTATTAGCTGGACAGGCTAAACAATATGATTAACTGTTGGTCTGTCTCTAAACTCTCTCATAGTGGTAAGCTACAACTTATTAACTTTGCTTTGATTGTTATCTGTTGATACCAGACAGCTTTCTTCTTCATTCAAAAGAAGGTGGTTAGGGAAATTGAAAGGATCCTTAGAGCTTTCCTTTGGGGAGGAGTAAGAAAGACAGATTAAATGGTCTTCCGTTTGTAAGCTAAAAAATGCTGGGAGACTAGGTATTCCTGATCTGGTCCAGGTCAACAATAGGTACTTAATGAAGTTCTTATGACACATCTGTGAGGAGAAAAAAAACCTATAGATTAAATGGGTTCATTTTGTAATCCTGTAAGGTAAATTACTTCGAGAGGTTATGCTTAAGCAATTAGACTATTGGATGTGGAAGAGACTTTTGTGGATTAGAGACCAATATTCCTAGCTCATCTAGAAAATCATAGGGAGTGTGACTTCAACATCTTTCTGATATGATCCTTGACACCGTTGAGGTGTTTTGATGATAAATTTTCCAGAGTTGAGAAGGAAACTAAACATTAGCTTGGTGGCCAAAGTAGCAGATGTCCTGGTAGAAGGCAAATGAAGACTGCATTATGCTAGAGGATGGAATGATCAAGTCATAAGCTCCAACAATGCCTGTAGTGATATTCGGCCTTCTCATAAAGCTGATTACTGGAAGTGGCTTTCGTCTCCAAAATGTTATGCTAAAAGTGCCACCCCTAAAGCCCTTGTGGTTCCACTTGTAAATTGGGCTAAGATTGTTCGGTGTAAGCATCATCTTTCTAGACACGCAATCATCATTTGGGTTGCATTTTGTAAGAGGATGATTACACAAGACAACCCGTTAAATTGGGGTATTATTGACACTAATATTTGTTTGTTCTGTGACATGTCTTCTAAAGACTCATCTCTTCTTCAACTGTACATACTTCAAATTTGTGTGGAAGGATGTCTTATAGAAATTGAACTGCAAGGACTTTATCTACTCACGGGATAATCTGTAGTCTTGGCTCCTTACTAATCCATGGTGCTCAGAATTCCATAAGAACCTTGTGTTCTTTGCCATGACTTCTTTTGTCTATGCTATCTTGAGGAAAAGAAACCAACGATTTCATCATATCAGCAGAGGATTGGCAAAGTATACTGAAGGATATGGTGCATAACATAGGTTCTTTGCAACATATTGGAAGGATATCAAAATGAACCAATTGCAATAAACATTGTTCTTCTCATGAAGATATTCAGTTCTTAGACTCTATATGACCATCAACCTTCTGCCTTCTCCAAATTCCTGTACCCTTGGCCTCTGGTCTCTTTTGCTAATCATTCTGGCTAATCCTATAAGTCTTATTCATTCGGTATTTTGTTTACTAGTACTTATAGAATTCATCCCTTTTAACATAAGGTACCTTTTGTGTTTTAAAGGTGGAAAGGTTCATGATTTGGATTGGATTGACTAAGATATAGAATACTTCTTTGACTTTCATTTCCACTTGTATTTTGAGCAAGTTGAGCTTGCTGTTGCCACCTTTAGTAACTATTGTAAATTTGTCTGATTGGGCTCATATATGAAATTTTAACTTACAAACCACTGGATGCTACTTTTTTTTTCAGCATCCAGATTATACGGTTCTTTCTTTTTGGCATACCAATGATTGGAATGTCTAGAACTGGATGCTTAGTTGGTTTTTGTGGATTCTATGTAGGCTTACATTTTTGAATTTTGTATATCCTCATCAGTGGGGCTTCACTCCACTGCTTTTGGCTTTTTTGAGGAGTCATTTGGTTATGTAAGGGGGATTCACTTGACACTAGACCATGTTTAGACTATCCAAAGAAAATTTTTGTGTCTTTGTATTTTGAACAAGTAATACTTGTTGTAGCCTTCTCCGGGCAAACAATATGTAAAGTTGCATAATTATGTTTTTTATGAAATTTTACTTAAAAAAACTTACAAAAAAAAAAAAGATATGTGGCATCTTTACTGTCCTCTCACCATATGTAATTACTTTTTGCATTAATGAAAAATTTTCTTTAGACAATGGTTGCTGGTACTTTTTCTTCACAGAAACCCATGTATTTTTCTAAACAAAACATGTGTGAGAAACATTCGCAACACTTGTCCTCACGTGGCAATGAGGCTTGATATACATGTGTCTAGAACTCTACTTTATGACAAACCTTGAGTCCCACATGAGCATCCGCATTTGAGTGAGAGGGACTGATATTGAAAGGCCACAATGGCAAGGCGAAGTGTGAACCCATATGGATAAAACTAGTTCTGCTACCATCTCAGATATTTGGTTCTGAATTATTTCATTGATTGAATCATATATATTTATATATTAAGGCTGTGCCTCTAAAAGGAAGCTCTCACCAATTGGATCCCTAAACATACGGGATTGTTTCTCTCTAATTGACTCTTAAACTTCAGCAATCATATGATTATACAGTTTCATAAAATAGACAAAGTGACATACATGATAAAATACATAAAGACAAACGTGTGTTTTTCCATGGTCACTGTAACTTTTTTGGTGTTGCTTTTCGGCTACAAATAACTAGCCAAACTGAAGTCTGTAATTTGAACGCTGAGGTCATGGACACACTTCTCTAAGGATGGATTGTTTTTTTATGTATATTAAATTATATGAAATAGTTCTGGCTCCAAGTCAAATTTTACTACCTAATTTGCTACTTTGTTGAAGAACCTGAATATGACTGGAAACCGTGGAAACATAAATAAGCGAGATCTTAGACTGATATTTGGTTAAGGCAATAACATAGTTCTAGTTCAATTTTAAGACAGTGTCACCGGCTTACCAAAAAAAGGGGGAAAAAAGACAGTATCACCGCGTCTGTTCTCTAGTTATAGTTCAATTTTAAGACACTGTCCTCGTGTCTCTTCTCTAAACTGAATTCCTTTATTTTCCCCTTTTACTTTGTGTATATTCTTGAAATTGGACCCTTCTCATGCAGATATGTGTGCACTAATTTTTTTCCCCCTTCCAAACATGGAAAACCCATGCAAATGCAGCTGGTCACAACTGGTGATATATTTGATCAATCAAGAGTTATCAGGGTGGACAGAGGTTTGGGTCTTCTTGTTCAAATCCCCTCTTCTCCCATGCCCACTCCTGCATATGTTAGTGTAAGTTCACCACTATGTATATGTAGATAATCAGAGATTTGTATGTCTTCTCTTCTGAACTGGTGTTAGACTGTGATAATGCAATTGTGGATTTTAGGCGGTCGATGTGGATGACAAGGAAGTTAAAAAGCTAGAGAAAAATTTTAAAGAAGGAAGTCTTGTCCGTGCTCGGGTTCTTGGACTTAGGCTTTTGGAAGGCCTTGCAACTGCAGTACTGAAGGTTTTGTCCTCTTCCTTTTCTTCACAGTTAATGTTGCCAAAATTCGAAGTCCCATAGTGATGCATGGTAAATATGTGTTCTAGAATCGTACTTTGCGAAGGTTATTAGACAAATGCAGTAATTGTAAACTACTACAGTAGGAGTCCCCATCACAATTTAAATGAAAGTTGTTGAATATAAAAGGGTCTCTTCCATTTAGGATGTGGGTTAGTCAGTAGCTGTCCTCATGCGGTGGTTAAGCCAATGCATTAGGCACTAGAGCCTTGACTGTCTTGAGGTACCATTAGGGCGGGTTATGAAATATTTTATTCCTTGGTTAATGGTTTTGAAGTACGTTTAGTTCTTTTTTTTTTCCTGAGACATGATCCCACCCTAATCTGAAGCAATTTAGGAATTGGTTGGGAATGTGGGGATTGCATTTAATGGGGTGTGCAACTAGGGACATGAAGTGGACAAACAAAGTAACTTGAGTTGGACCAGAATATGACAGTGGACAAACAAAATCGGAAAGAAAACTTGATGCACTTTGACACTGAATACAACGCAGCACAGTAATGAATACAACACTATAGCACTGAGTTTCTTGCATCTATATTTACTACATTGAATACAACATAATACTTATATACTCATAATCTTCTCTCTGATATATTTTTTGAGACTATTACATGTGATATTTGCCACTAGATTAAATTTCAACCTCATTACTTCCTCATTATGCTTTTGTACTGTCTTTTTTTATTTTTTTTTTATTTTTGGTAATATAGAGATTTTAGGTAATGAATAATTGGGATACAAAGTAATTACATCCAAGATCATGTCTCGACCTCCATCCCCATCTACTAGATTCTGAAGGAAAAAAAAACACAACTTACTTTCCTATCCTTTACTAAAAATTTCAAATCAAAACGACTATTAACTGCCACTTCCTACCGTTTCAATATGAAAAGATTCTTGGTTCTTGATGCTCTCCTTTACTATGTAACTTTGATTTGCTTATTGATCCTGTGTTCAATTTCTTTGGAGCAGATTAGCGCTTTTGAAGGGTCAGTCTTTACACATTCCGATGTGAAGCCCGGAATGATTGTTAAAGCTAAAGTAGCATCAGTCGATAGTTTTGGTGCCATTGTACAATTTGGTGGTGGTGTGAAAGCACTTTGTCCTCTTCGGCATATGTCGGAATTTGAGATAAATAAACCGAGGAAGAAGTTTCAGGTTTTGTCTTGTTGTTCTTCCATGCGTATAGTTATAAGATTGCTTAAATGTGCTTGCTTTTTATAATCTGGCTTGTTTACTCTGTTGCTTACATGTAAAGAATGTTTCTGATCTTCCAGATTGGAGTTGAGCTAGTTTTTCGTGTGCTCGGCTGCAAGTCTAAGAGAATCACGGTCACTCACAAGAAAACACTTGTATGTTCCCTTCTCACTATTGCACTTGACAAATTTTTCTGTAATTATTTATTTTCCTAAGTACTGTTTGTGTAGTTGAAGGGCACATAGGAAAAGTTGGACGCATTATAAGTTACGAAATGTTCCCTTTTTGTGTGATATAGCGACTTTCTTCCCTGTCATATTGACACTTCCCGTTGCCCATTTTTAATTTAAGACTAGGCGCTTTTTAAGTAAGATTACTTAATCTCTAAGGCCCTGTGTATCACTCATGATTAAGCCCACATATCCTCTTGTAATACAGTCTAAGAAAGCACGGTCACTCGTAACAAAACACTTGTATGTTCCCTTCTGATTATTGCACTTGGAAATTTTTCTGTAATTATTTATTTTCCATATACTGTTTGTATAGTTGACGGGCGCATAGGAAAAGTTGGTCGCATTAGAAGTTACAAAATGTTCCCTTTTTGTGTGATATAGTGACTTTCTTCCCTGTCATATTGACACTGCGTGGCCAATGTTTAATTGAAGACTAGGGGCTTTTAAGTAAGATTTCTTAATCTCTGAGGCCCTTTGTATCACCCTTGTTTAAGCCCACATATCCTCTTGTAACACAGTCAAAGATGTTAAAAAGGGCTCTGTTTCGTTTGAGATGGACTTTGGATGCTGAATTGCAGGTGAAATCAAAACTTAAAGTTCTGAGCTCCTATGATGATGCTGTTGAAGGACTGATTACTCATGGATGGATTGCAAGAATTGATGATAATGGATGTTTAGTTCGGTTTTACAATGGTGTGCAGGGATTTGCTCCTAGGTACCTCTGCTTCCATTCTTTTCTTTCATTACCTTAAATCCCTTTTTCAGCTTCTTAGTGAATTATTGTGTTTCTATAAGTTTTGCTTCACAAACGAAGCATGTAAACATATTAGACCGGAGAGTACAGACACCAGCAGCAGAATTTTCTCCTAACCAATCTATACACTATAGGAAAATGTGCATATCAAGATCGCAACTATAGGAAATCTCACTATCAGTTTGTTACAGCTGCAAGCATATCAGCGGAAACGTAGAGGTGGAGAATGAACTTACCGTTATTGTTAAGAAAAACAGTTAATCATCTGCCTTAATGGATGTAACCCGTTTTCCTTTTTAAAAGGCATAGATGAATGAAGAAAGTTTGTAAGCAATCTTCTCTGTTCTTGAAAGCAAGAGAGTGAGTGGAGATTGAACCGGCTAGGTGGGTTCATCCGAGTGGCATTATAGGGCGAGGGAAAGCTCGTCTAAAACAGAGTGACCGAAGGGGCATCCCGTCCTGTGACTAGATCCATTGTGAAATTTCATATACAACAACAACAACATTACCCCATCGCCTTAGAGGCTCCCGCTTATAGCGAGGTATGAGGGGTCGGATGTACGCAACCATACCCATGTGTTAGAAACACATAGAGGTTGTTTTCCGATGACCCATAATGAAAATTGCGTGTCGATCAACTGCTACTTCACAATATAAGAAGCACAGCCAATTTAGAGAGTCATTTTGCTTTATTCCATCATATTCTAAAGTCAAGGAAGAATGTGTCCTTAACTCCATTGGAAATGAAAAGGGTGAAATTTCATATATAAAGCCTAATTAGGCAAATTTATGGGATTGTTGTCATGAGTAGACAACAACAAGAGTAACTTGTGCATAATACATGCGGCTTTAACTTTGTCCACAAAATTGGTTGTGTCAACAGTTGAAACTACCACTTTCAAACAAAAAAACCCTCACAATAACAAGAAGGTAGTCTTGCCAAAATAGAAATGACTGATAGTAATTCTTTTATGGGTTCAGTATTAGTCATTAATGACAAAAACTACTAATCTAGAAAGGAGACATCATAAAATACAGATGATGGCATGCTCAAGTTGGTGGCCAACTCCCAGTTGGTCTTGTTCTTCCATATGTTTCTCTAGGATGATACAGAACTCTGATCGAGTGTAGAATTTTTATCGTTGTATTGCTTCTTTCCATGCCAATTTATAGTGAAATCTCATATTCTTTTGACTCCAAAATGCCATAAACCGTAGCATAGAAGGCAAAAGTATATGAGTTGCTTATGGAACTATGACATCCATTTGTTATCCTTGAGCCAATCCAGCGCCCTTTGCTAGTGGAAGACCCATTTCTGCAATCCAGTTGCTTCAGCCGCTGCCCATGCTATGGAGGAGAATTGACATTAAAAAAAGGTGACTTTACTCCTTGGCATCATGTCACAAAAAACACAAGAATTAGTAGTTATCATGCCCTACTTAAAAGTTTGTCCTGTGTACTTAGCCTCTTCCAACATGTTAGCCATAAAATGAAAGCATATCTAGAAAGATGAGGAGTACAACAAACAATTTTGTCCCACATTATATTAGGTTGGCTTGCTATAAAACTTGAGAAGCACTATTAATTGAGAAGGTTGTGTTTGTCATCCATTTCAAGTGATCTTGCCCTGCTGTGAATTAATGCTAATACTGCAGCAAGCTTGGTAGAAGTTATTGACCTGGCTATTCCAGCCTTTTCCAAAAAGAATTCGCCATTGATTACCACTGTAGTTGGGACACCTTAGCATCTTGGTAGATACTCAGCTTCCTTTGCAGTTCTAGATGATTAGCTTCAATAATATCCCATAGGTGCCATGGATCTTTCCAAAAGATGTCTCACCGTTGTCAATGATCCTCTTTGTATGCTGACATTGCTGAGTATATAGGCTCGTAACCATAAAATCTTCTTCCACATCTAAGAATCCGTAGGCTTTTCCTGGTCTCTCTATAAGGACTTCCTCTTTAAGATGACCGACTGTATCCACTTAACTTAAGGACTTTCTTTGTTTTCACAGAGACCCTAAATGATCTTCATTATATAGGCATTGTTCATGATTCTAAGGTCTGAAATTCCAAGTGATCCTTGCTCTTTAGGTTTGCAGAATATGGACCAGTTGACTTTTAGCCGTCTTTGAGTTACCCTAGAGGAACCTCCTTAGCATCTTCTAAATCTCCTTGTTGATTTCACTTGGCATAAAGTAGGCGAAAGTCCAATATCTGCAGAATATGATAAGGACTGAGTTGATTAGCTGAATACGACCGGCATACGATAGTTTAGAGGTTGACCAGCTCTTGATCCAATTTTTTATCTTGTCCAGAAGAGACGAATAATCCCTGAATGTTAAAAATCCAGAAACAAGGGGAACTTTTAGGTATTGATTGGTAATGTACCAATAGGCATGCTAAAGATGTCAGCCAGTCCCTCTTTCTAGATTCAGAGACTCTAGCAACAACAATCTCATACTTGTTCAGGTTGGGGTTCAAACATGATAGTACTTAAAACTTCATTAGGGCTTCCTTTATGAGTTTAACAGATGATTCATTTGCATTTGCAAGAATGAAGAGATCATCCGCAAATGCCGATGATGTTAGATCCATATTCTCACATTTAGAGTGAAAACTAAAGTTTTCATTCTCAGTTCTGGACTTCAGCCTCTGCATGAGGCCTTCCATGACCAGTATAAAGAGATAGAGAGATAGGGGTCTCATTGCCTCAAACCCCTGGAAGATTTGAAGTGACTAACCAATGACCCATTAAGGTTGACTGAGAAAGAGGCAGTAGATATACAAAGATGTATCTAATTCCTATATCTTTATGGGAAGTTCATCTTTTTGAGGATCTCCATTAGATACCTTCATTTGACAGAAAGAAGTTGACCTTCCATTTCAAATGGATTTCTTGATGAATTGGGCGTATTGGGCCTTCATCCAAAGGGTTCTTTTCTACATCCAAGAGTCCATCTGCTTGGGTTGGACTTCTCACACTGATTATCCTTTAAAATGACTAAGTGCACCTATTTTACCAAAAGGATTTCTTTCTTTTGCCATATGTCTTTTATATTCCTGATGATACATGAATCATTTATGGTAGGGAGATCAGGTATCCCTAGGCTATTAGTGTCTTTTGGAGTGCAACAAGTGTTCCATTTGATCGTTGCCTTTCTGGAGCCACCTCAAAAGGACTTAAGAATCCTTTCAATCTCTCTAATAACTCTTGTTGGAATGAAGAATGCAGCCGTTCAATAGTCGAAAATTGCTACCGAAACAAAGTTTATCAGTTAGAGTCCGACTCCATATGAGAGTTTGAAAGCAGACCAACTGTTCGTGCTGTTGGTTAGTTGTAGTCCCCTATAAGACAATTATTCAGTGGTTGGTGGAATTCTCAAGTATCTAACCGATTGGGAGTCAATTGGCATTCCAAACTATTCAGAGATAGTATGTTTTCTAGATTTTGGCACTCAAGTAATGTAGACTTCACATTCCTGATGATTTGGCTTTAGTCCGGATAGACCTTCGAATTTCTCTTAGGAGTTTTTTATTTCTTAATAGAGTCCTTATTTGCACTTGAAAGGATGAAAAGATCATTAGCAAATGCCAAGACGGAGAGCTTTATTGATACAAATTTTGAGTGGAATTTGAAATTCGTGCCTTCAATTTGTGAGTTCGTTATCTTTGTAATAACTTCCATTACCAAAATGAACAGGCAGGGGGGAGGGGGTGAGGTTCATCCTATCTTAAACCTCTAGAAGCTTGGAAGTTGCCAATGAGAGATCCATTTATATTTATAGCAAAGGAGGCTGTTGAGATTCATGGATAAACACATTTTTTGAATTGGGGAAGGAATTTCATTTTCTCTAATATGTCCATAAGATATCTCCAATTTACAGTGTCGAAAACCTTCATTATGTATACTTCCACCGCACATCCACTTGCACTTCCAATACGCTTGTAACCTTTTACCAACTCATGCATTAAGAGGAGTTATCCTGTATAACCCTACCTTGAACAAATACTGACTGGTTTTCATTGACTAAGTGTATTCTACTTGGAGATCGCCTTGTCAGAGACATTGCAATATGGTCTAAAATCATTCATTCTAATTGGGTATCCACATTTGGGATGAGGGAGATGGCTGTGGAAGTTGTGGAAAAGTACATAAACTCTTCTTTAAAGGAGAATTCAAGGATTTCCATGAATCATTCCCCAAGCAGGTCCCAATTGTCTTTGTAGAACTCTACCGTGAAACCATTTAGACTAGGAGCATTGTCACTTTTCATTGAGAAGAGGGTCTTTTATATTTCCTCTTTTGAGACTAGGGATTCCAGTAGAGTACTTTGTTCATTACTAAATGCTTTACCACTCTAACTCTGATTTGGGACATCGTTAGGAAAAGGTTTAATGAAGAGGTTTTTAAAGAAACCAGTAGTCAGTGTCTTGACTTTGTCATAATCTTCTTTCATATTCCCATTTTCATAAGTAGTCTCAGTATCTTATTCCTTTTAGTATGAGTTGTGACTTATCTATTGAAGAATTGAAGTTATCGCCCTCCTTTATTCACCTAACTATGGTTTTTGTATTTGAAGAAGGATTTTTCAAAGTCTAGAAGTTTTAAATAATTCGCCAAAGCAGACATCTTCACCTGTTGCAGGTGGAAATTGTCATTGTCCTTCATGACTTGTTCTTGATTCTCCTCTAGGTCTTGTCTTGCCTTTGTAACCCTGACTGTGATATTACTAAAGTGTTTTTTGTTCAACTCTTTCAGTGGTGGTTTAAGTCTTTTCAACTTCTTTGTGAATCTTATCATTGTGTTTCCTTGTATTGGAGCTGACCGACTTTTCTCTATGACAGCCTTGAAGTCAAGGTGCCTCATCCAACCTTTCATGAATTTGAAAGGCTTTGAGCCAAATGTTTTCCCCCATTTGACAGACAAGACACCATTAGAATGATCAGAGATCGTTGGTATTTCAAATTCAACTTAAAAGTTAGGAAAAACATTATTCTAATACTCATTGTAGAACATGTGATCATTCCTATATAGACCTTTTCGTTTGCCTGTTGCTTGTTTGTCTAAGTAAACCCACAACTTCTTGAAGGTATGTTGTATATGTCTATATTTTGGATCCAATTTATGAATTATTCAATGGCCTTTTATGTACCGTGAACGACACGCTTCAATCATTTATGGCGATCCACGAAAGACCTAACGATCTGGGCGCTGTCTCGGAGAGAGACTCGGTGAAATAGACATGTTCCTAGCCATCTTTTTGTATCCAGATTTGCTTTTACTGTCTAGGATGATGTTGAAGCCATCCATGATTACTGAAGGCAAGTAGTCGTATAAGTTCTTTTGATACCTAAGTTCTTTCCAAAATGTCATTTATTCTATTTTTTTCATTGTAGCCATATATCACAGAGGATAAATTTCTTTTAAGATAGTAACTTGACCCTAATTTTGCAGTTTATACATTATTCTTCACAATGCAAAAGCTGACCATCAAAGATGTTTGGATTCCACCCTATCCAAATCCTAGAGACAGAATTTGGAAAGACATTGTGTGTAGGTCCTCCACCATTGAAATGAGAGTGATAGATGTATAAATTATAGAGTGATACATGAACTCTTCCTTAAAGAAAAAGTCAATGGCTTAAAAAAAATTCTTCGTCAAGCAAGTCCCACTTTTCTTTGTAGAACTCAATTGTGAAGCCATTTGAACCAGATGTACTATCACTTTGCATTGAGAGGAGCATTTTTGATTTCCTCTTTTGAGACTTGAGAGGCTAGTAGCATATTATGCTCCTCACTTAACACTTAATCATGCTATTCTGGTTAAGAATAGAATTAGGAGAAGGTTTAGTGAAAAGGTTTTCAAAGAAGCCAATAGTCATTTCTTGTACCTTATCATAGTCTTCTTCTATGTTACAATTGTCATCTTGTAACCTCATAATCTTATTCCTAGTAGTATGAGCTCTAACTAATTTGTGGAAGAGTTGAGAGTCTCTATCACATTCCTTCATCCACCATATTCAAGTTTTTTCTTTGAAGAATAATTCCTCAAAGTTTAGGGGCATTAGGTAATTATCTAGAGCCATCTTCTCGACCTGCTGTAGATGCATGTTGCATCTGTCCTTCATAACTTGTTCTCGAGCCTCCTCTAAGTCTTGTCTGGCCTGTGCAACCTTTCTTATGATGTTAACATATTGTTTTTGTTCAATTCCTTCAATAGGGGCTTCTTGTGATGTTAACAGGCAAGCCATATGATCAAACACTGTTTTTGGGAACCATGGCCATAGAAACAAGTCTCTATTCCCAAATGGCATTAGAGATAGATCCAGAATACTATGTTTTGATTCTTCGGATTGGAAGCGAAAGATGAAACAATCATCATCTCCTCTAGACTTCAAGTAGACTTTTGAATGTCCAGCGCTCTGCAGCAAAATTCTTCATATTGATGAACAAGGCTGTGTTACCTATGACCTGGACAAAAATTGTCAAGCTACATTTTTTTTTGTTTTCTGTCAGGTTGATGGCGAAAAAATGCGTCCCATTATCAGAATCAATTTGAATATATTTTAAAGTATACGAAGCTTCAGGTGAAAAATGGAAGGAAAAAGTTTTGAGTTGTGGAGAACATCTTGAGGAAATGCAGGGATTAGGTAACTGTGAAATTTTGATGCGTATTAGTCTCTTAGAACTTATAAAGATGTCGTTGGCCCTTTCCCACCTAAGAAGAAGGGAAAAGAGTTGGAGATGTGGAGAGCTAGTTGCGCAAGAATAACTGAAAATGTAACTAATAGAACTTGCCCTAGGAGATACTGTATTATTTCATTGAGATTTTTTAACAGCTAGAATTCTTAAAATTAGACTGATTTCTTTGACTTTTATTCGTAATAATATGTATACATGTATGTGTGTGTGTATATATATGTATGTATTTTATTTTTTCCTGGTGAATAAGAAATTTATATTAATAGTCAAATGGAGGCACAGACAAAGCTATTTACAAAAGGGCAATGATATCTTTTAGGAACCATAATATCATAATATATTTTTGACTTTTATTTAGTCAGAATATCCATATATTAGGGTCTGATTGAAGTTTCCTATTCAATTACTAGGACTATTTTTATATAAATGACCTTTCAGGCATTAATGAATCAAGAATGACTTTGCATATATATCAGTCACATTCAGTCATCCAATTTCTTACCGTAATATATATTAATATTCCAAGAGTTGTACCCCTTTCTTGATTCCACAAAATGCTAGAGCTTTAGCATTTGGTTGGTTTGGTTATTATTAGACGTGTTTGGATCAAAAGTCTGAGTTCTTGTTGGTTATGATTTTCTTGAATCATCTCATTTGCTAATTTGATACAGTAAGTTAGGTGATATGGATAATATAAATTATTGAATATGGTAATGCACTGTCCTTTATAATGTAATTTTTTTTTAATTTTAATAATGTTGTGATTGTTTGCTTAAATGTTAATTATTCTATATGGTTAAAAGTATGAGAGGAAAGATGTGAGTTAAAGTTCTGGGGAATGGAAAAGGTTGGACAAAAAAACACCAAAACAAACATACCCTTAATATAGCCTTAATGTTATTTCTTCCAGCTATTTCCCTTCTACTTTTTGTGTGCCTGGAAGGGTGCTATTTTGTGAAACGTGGAAGACTAACAGTGTGTTAAAGTTAATCCTGTTCTCCTTGGTGTTTATGTTGGCTGCAGGATGACTGAAAATTGAGTAATTTCCTTTTCTGCAGATCTGAACTTGGGTTAGATCCTGGCTACGACGTAACTTCAATGTATCATGTCGAACAAGTTGTGAAATGTAGGGTCACTAGTTATAGCCGATCCTCAAGGAGAATGAACCTTAGCTTCACAACAACACCTAGAAGGTTCGTTTCTTACAATGTGATGCACCAAAAATTGATGGGGACTTATAGAATCTCATGGATTCTTCTGCTTCTTCCTCTTTTTCTTATCATCTTGCTATAAATTGCAATGTAGTGTGTGAAGCTTACTTTCTAAATCATCTTCACATTTGAATATAGTTCAGTGTCTTGTTGTAAATGATCGTGGTAAAGCCAGGATGGTTTTCTTGGGTATTTGAATATCAGTACAATTTGACTTCCTCTTATCTTTTTTTTAATTAGTTTTTGGGATACCATATTAGGGTTCTTGAAGATAATATGGTGCATTTAGGAAGCATCGTGTCTGGAGTTGTTCAAGAAGTAAAAACTAATGCAGTTGTGGTCACAATCAATGGCAAGAGTGATCTGAAAGGGTCAATTTCTCCTGAACACCTAGCAGATCACCAAGGTATTGGTTTTCCCCCCTTTAAATTACTCTTAGTGTTACTGTTTCTTTCTAATTTCCAAAGCATGACTCATCTATCTGCCTTTCAGGTCATGCATTTTCACTGATGGGAGTTCTGAAGCCTGGACACAAGTTTGATCAGCTTTTGGTTCTTGGTAGTTTAATGGACCTGTGTTTTTCCTACTCTTAAGCCTGTATTCTTTGTCATTTGTCAAAGTATTTGTAGTTGAATCCTTTAAGTCCTTGTGTGCATTGCTATTTGCATTTGATCCATTCGGTTGACACTGTCAACTTGTGGTGTTAAGCCACTTCAAAAAGTGTAATGCTCTTAGACGTTCGTGTAATTGCATTATCTGATCAATTGATTGCTGGTAGTTTTCTAAATGGCATTTGAAGCGTATTTTCAAGAGGCCAATTGGCTCTTGCTTTTTGGTGTCTCTTATTGTTGTCCGTGTACGTGTAAATTCCTGATTATTTTTATGCGAATAAATCCTAGAGTGTTTAAGTTGGCGAAATTGTAACCTTGAAAGGTTTTTTGAGGGATCAGTTCATTGTGTTTTGGATAGTGTGGTATACTTCATATTTGCTTTACAAGTTCCGGTAAATAAGCATGTTATGGTTAATGATGACAGATGTTGAAGGGAACAGTTTGATCCTGAGTGCGAAGTATTCCCTGGTGAATTCTGCTGAACAACTCCCTTCAGATATCACTCAAGTTTTACCTCATTCTGTGGTTCACGTAAGATTTGCCTCAATTTCTTTGACCCATGTACCTTAGTCATGCTAGCTTGGTGGTGTAATTAAGTCTGTGTAGTACCGAGGCATATGTTTTGCAGTTTACTTTCTTCTGGTAAATGGTGCAGCGTATTTTGGAGCCAATTACTTCATAGAGACATGAACTGTCTTGTTACCGTGTATGTCAAGTATTTCTGGAGGTTTTTAGAGCTAGTGGAATGCATCCACCTCTCCTTGTCCCCCCCCCCCCCCCCCCTCTCCCGGCCGCTCAAACAAAGTATTTTTCCCCTTTCCTTTAGAGTAGGGTGTCCATGAGACAGTTTTTTCAAATTGACAGACAGTTTTGCTTATTTTTGTGTTATGCTCAAGCTGTGTTTCTGAATACGAGCTTGCCTATGCAGGGATATATTTCTAACATTATTGACACTGGTTGCTTTATACGTTTTGTTGGGCGCTTGACTGGTTTTGCCCCGAAAAGCAAGGTATTTGAAAAGATGATTCTGTTGTCCTTTTCCACTTCTTGGTTCTCTTCTGGACACATATTTTTCATTTGTTTATCTTCATACAGTAAATTTGTTTCTTTCTTCTGGCTTGAAGATATTAGATGATCGAAGGTTTAATCTATCAGAGGTCTTCTACATTGGACAATCAGTTCGCACTAATGTAGTTGATGTGAGCAAATAAATTGATCTAGATCACTGTGTTCTATTGGTTATATCATTTGAAAAATTGGAGTTTTAGTTTCTCTTTTGTTTCACTCAACTTTTCAGGTAAATGGTGTAACAAGCAGAATAACACTTTCTTTGAGGCAGTCTTTATGTTCATCTATCGATGCGTCTTTCATTCAAGAATACTTTCTTCTGGACGAAAAGGTAATACTCGAGAAACAACATTGTGAGGACCATCTGGTTGGAATTTGCACTTCTATATAGAAGCTTGTCCTCCCTGTAGTAACTTCCATGAAGTGACTTCCCACAAACATTTGGTATTCTTATGTGAATATTGTTTCATTGCTACATGAGTTTATCATGTCTTGGATAACATTCCCATTAATATTTTGAAGCTTTTTGGCAACAATAGGAAGAATATGGACAGTCAGCTTGTGACATAAAATAAATAAAAAAACAATTCTTCTTTGATTTTTCTCATATTTTTATTCAGTGCTTTTTTTTAATTTGAATTATTTTCATGCTGGAAGAAGTTCTCCCTCGATGTTAGATCATGTTTTGACTTTTCAACTTATACTCTTTTCCTTCCACATACATTGATCTACGGCTTTTATCACCCACCGCTGCCAGTCTTTGTCATCTTATAACACGCGGTTGTCATAAGGTTGGCTGGTATGAGATGACCTGAAATAGGAGAGGGACAGAGGTGGGGAAGGGATACTTATTTTTATATTTGAGAACAGTGCAGGAAAATGCCCAGGTGTGGCACGAAGTGTGGATGCAGCACTTGGTCTTTGGGGGTGGATATTGATTATTGGAAGGAATGGGGCAGGGTTGGACCGCTAAGTTAATGAAGAGGAACATCTGGTAAAGAAGTGCGATGAGTTGTGAAGAAGTGTATGTGAGGGAAGGCTATTGCAGCCCTGAGATTATTGTTTGTCCTTTTTTGGTGGTTGGGAGGGGGTGGGTGGGGAAGGATGGAGCTTAATCGATGAGTGTGGTGACTGGATTAATCATTGCTAGAGACTAGGGAAGAACTGGATGAACTTCTTGTTTGTCCAGTTTACCTGATATGTCTCCAATATCTTTCCAGAAGATCAAGAGTCTCATGAGGCCTTTACTTTTAGCTTGAAGTGAAGGTTCCATTTCTAAGTGCTAAGTGAATAGGGATATTATACTTGAAATATCCTCTTGGGCTCCTCCAATTGAACATGTCTCCATATTCAGAAACAAGCACAAAAGCTTTGATGTTCCTTGCATTTTGCTGAATCCTTTTGGATCATTTTCATTTAAATTACAAAAAAAGAAAGTGAACATATGTTGCCTGTCTTTATACTGGCTGCTTGTGAAAATGACTATTTTTAAGATCAGTTTTTACTATCACACATTCCATTTTTGGATGCAAAAATTGTTATCGATATTTTTAGCTGCCGGCTTTATCAAGTTTACTTATCGTACTTTGTCATATCAGTTAATTTGTTTGTCATTATTAACCTATTTCATGTCCTAATCCAGATAGCCAGACTGAAAATGCGGGATTCTGAAGCCAGTGATTTGAATTGGGTTGATAAATTTGTCCTTGGAAGTGTGATTGAGGGGAAAGTTACAGAAAGGAAGGATTTCGGGGTTTCTATCTCCTTCCCAGAGTGTGAAGGCATTAAGGGCTTTATTTCGCACTACCACTGTAGGTTTATTTTATGGCTTTAACTTCAGCTGTTGTCAGACTGGGGTAAGTGTTCAATAAAGTATATGTTTTTCTTCCAGTGGATGGCATCACCCTGGATTCTGGCTCTACTGTCCACGCAGCTGTTCTTGATCTGTCCAAAAAGGACGGCCTCTTGGAATTATCTTTGAGACCTGAGTTTTTAGATAGGCCAAAAGGGGAGTTTTCTGGCCTCCAAGGTCCAAAAAAGGTAAGCTTATAGGCTCTTTTCTGCTTCATCTTGCTACTCAATGTTTATTATTTTAGAATCTTCGCTTTTAATTCGGAAACCTTAGAAAGTCTCGCTTAATTTGTGTTGCTTTTTTCTTCATGTCAGTAGCTTTTGTTTATTGTGCCATTGACAATTTTTCCAAGAAAATTATGTTTTTGGTTACCTCAGCTTGTTAAGCATCTTGTGTTATACCTTTGTGCAATTAAATCTAGCTTCTCTTGTGTTCTTTTAACCGTCATGGAGAATTCTTTTCTGCAGAAGCGTAGAAGGGAAGCAACGAAAGAGTTGGAAATCAATGATACCGTCAATGCACGAGTTGAGTTTGTCACGGATAATTACCTGGCAAGTTCTCTTTATTTATTTCCATTCTTATCTGTAGCCGTCAAAATATTACACTTTTAAGACACATTTTCTATTTCTTTGGATTTTATCCCCCCCCCCCCTTTTTCTCTCTCTCTCTCTGCGCGTCAGTTTTAGAAGCTGTGATGTTTTTGACTCTTAAATTATGAAGTGGCTAGCGATTGGATTAAAGAGTCTAAGACTTTGGGACTATCTGGAGGGCTCCTTCCTCCATTATCTGCTTTATGATGGTGAATGTGCAATTTTTATTATAATTGATCACTTGCATTAAATACAAACAGGTTCTGTCAGTACCTGCACATGATTTTGCTTTAGGCTATGCTTCAATTGCTGACTACAATACCCAGAAACTTCCCCGAAAGAAGTTTGTAAATGGACAGAGGTAAAATCAATTTCTGGCAAAAACTGTCATAATTCTCAGGATTTTTTTGTTCTGAATGTCTATTTTATTCACAGGACCAGATGTATTTATATATAAAAATTATGCCCCTATAAGGAAACTATGACTAATTGAATCCCTAAACTTATGGGATTGATTTTCTTAATTGACTCCTTAAACTTCAGCTATCATATAATTGTATAGTTTTTTAAAATAAACAAATGAACACATGTTAAAATACAAAAGACGCGAAAGTGTTTCTCCACACTCCCTGTCAAGCTGGTGAATAGGAACTTCCTGTTCCCAGCTTGGATACAATTCTCTCAAATATTGGTCTGCTTAGCCCCTTAGTGTGAATGTCAATGAATTGTTCGTATGTTGACATTTAAAGAGTGCATATTAGTCCACTGTCCAACTTTTCTTTGATGAAATGTCTATCCACCTCAATATGTTTTATTCGATCATGATGAAATGGGTTGTAAGCGATACTTATTGCTGATTTATTGCCACAATAGAGCTTCATTGGCCAACCCATTTAGTCTTTAATTCTTCAACGATGATTTTCAACCATATTAGCTCACATGTGTCTTGTGACATGGCACGAAATTCTGCCTCAACACTAGATCGTTTAACAACACTTTGGTTTTGAATGTGTATTTCATTCACTGGATCAGATATATTTATACAGAAATTATGCCCGTATCAGGAAACTATCACTAATATCACTAATTGAATCCCTAAACTTTATGGGATTGATTTTCCATAATTGCCTCTAACTTCAGTAATCATATAATTGTACAGTTTTCTAAAATAAACAAACAAGCATATTTTAAAATACAATAGACACAAAACCACAATAATCAGTGTCTTTATTTTTCAATAAAAAACATATTCATTTTTTGATTATGCAACGTTTCTGAGGAGGAGGAAAGTAGAAGCACGGGTGGTTTGAATGAGGTTCAACAAGTTTCATTCTCTCTCCTATCCATACCTTTAGTCACTGGTGGGTGACACTGTGGGTCCAACATTTGACAAGCCTGCACTTACACGAAAATGATGCAAAAATATCTTTTTCCATCATAGACACTTGATTCAGAAGAAACTAGCACAAGGAAGCGGAGAAGAGAAAAGACAGTGAATGATAAATTACTGAAAGAGGAGAGGCAGTACTCTAAGATGAAGAAAGTATGTTTTCTTTTTTATTTCAGAACAAATATGACCATATATATGTACTGAAGGAATCAATTAAATCCTGTGATTATAGGGATCGGGTATTTACTCAATATCAGTATTTTGGACATATAATTACATAAATATGATGGGGATAGTATAGATATTACCGGATATCTTACGATAATTTATATTCTATCTAGGATTCTAACACTCCTCCTCAAGCTGGAATGCAGATATTTTCCATTCCCAGCTTGGTTACATGAGTTTTAAAGCTTGGTTTTGGGAGAATCTTAGTGAGGACATCTGCAACTTGATGTTTGGTAGAGATCTAAGTCTTGTAGAAGCTTCCATCATCGACTTTTCCCGAAGAAAGTGGCGATCTACCTCCACATGTTTAGTTCTATCATGGTGGACTGGATTATGAGTGATGCTAACGGCAGATTTTCTGTTATAATAGAGTTTAGTAGGAATGGCACTGCAATCTCTTAGAATACCCTCACACACACCATGGCCAGAACACGAAACTCTGCCTCTGCACTGCTTCGTGCCACGACGGGTTGCTTTTTTCCTTACATGCGTACAATATCCTGAAGTTGACCTTCTGTCTGTGGGAGATCTTGCCCAGCCTGCGTCAGTGTATATTTCAAGGTCTCTGTCCCTTTTCAGGTATCTTAAGATGTGATACACTGCTTCGAGATGTCTCTCTTTGTGCGAGTGCATAAATTGAATCACAGTGCTGATTGCACAGGCAATATCCGGACGTATATATGCTAGGTGAGTGAGTTTTCCAACTAATTGTTTATACCGTCCTTCTTTTGTCTGCCTCATGCCCCCTATCATTTTCTAGTTTGTTGTTTGATTCCATAGGTGTGTCCATTGGTTGACAACCTAGCTTGCTACTCTCCTTTAGAAGCTCAAGCACGTACCTTTTTTGAGAGACAAAGACACCTGAAGCATTTCTTGCCTCCTCTATTCCAAGAAAGCACCTTAGTGAGCCAAGTCTTTCATCTCAAATTTGGTGGTGAGGTATTTTCAGCAGGTCTATTTCAGTGTGGTCATCTGCAGTGATTATCATATCATCAATGTACACAAGCATGATAGCTTGCTTCCTATTAGGAGCATTTTTGTAGAACATTGTATGGTCAGATTGTGCTTGACGAAATCCTCGAGCTCTAACTGCTTGAGTGAATATGCCAAACCATTCTTGGAGTGACTGTGTCAACCCATAGAGTGATTTCTTTAGTTTACATACTAAGCCTCTATCTTCTTCAAACCATGGAGGAGTATCCATGTATCTTTTTCATGTAAGTCCCCGTTTAGGTAGGCATTCTTCACATTGTTGTAGAGGCCAATCGAGACAAGCTGCCAACGGTAGAAGTACCCTTACTGAGCTTAGTTTTGCCACAAGGGAGAATGTTTCTTTATAGTCAACTCTATACACCTGAGTGAATCACTTAATGATTAGTCTTGATTTGTATATGCTAATACTCCCATTTGTGTTGAACTTAATAGAAAACACTCATTTACACTAACTGCCTTGCTCTTTGGCAGCTAGTTGTTCCTAGTGAAAGATCCATCTAATGAGGAGGTAGAATAGGTATTAGACCTTGCATTTGAAGGTTGTTTAAAGACGGAAGTTTTCTCAGTTTCACTGATTTTAGCTGGATATGAAACAATTTTAAAAAAATAATACGGTTATGTTTAAGAACAAAGGCTCTTATATCGTACAGAAAATTGAGAAAATATGATTCACCAACTTAGTTCAAGTATACAAGTGTGTTTCCCTTTTATAGAGGTAGTGTACAAGGCCGCCAACAGCCAACCTAAATTGCCAACTGCTAGGATCTGCACAGTGGCAAATTTGTCCGTCTTCACTTAGCCACTGAAATGGTGGCTTATACTAGTGTATATACTGTACGTAGTTGTATGTATGTGTATTAGTGCTTACACGTGTGTATTTACATGTATATTTTACAGTGTATTTGTACAAGGAACACATTCGTTTGAATTGGTGGAGGAGAATAATTATTCTGGAATGTCTAGAGAGAAACTACTGTCAACCTACCTTTCATGGTTATATATATAAAATTTTAATTCACAAAAGAAAAAAAGAAACTACTGTCAATCAGTGCACCTCCTTTACAACACTCCATGTCTCTGATCTTTGTACTATACATATATACATATACACATGTATACATATGCACATATATACATATATATACATGTAAAATACTGGATTTGAATGTGTTGTATTCTCAGTCGTGACATATGGTACTGGGTATGTACCTGAACCTGGTTGTTTCCGGAATACTGAAGATAAAGTTGTAGTTTTGATCCACCTGAAAGATTCTAACATATTTTGGACTATGCCCTTTTTGTGCGTATTTGGCACTTTGCTTCTAGATTCCTTTTTAAGAATGATAAGGCGAGCTGTATACTTTCACCTGACTCTTCTGGTGAGACACACAGCTGCCTTGGTTAGTGTATGGGTGGTTCTTTTAGTTTTATACTTCCGTGATCTAATGAGTAGTTGACCTTTCATGGAAGTTAAAATTCTTTGGTTGATGCAGCGTTACTGCCACTGTTGCTGCTCTTCCAGCAAAATCAACAGATGGAAGATTGCTTCTGCTGCTCAAATCTAGTAGTGATGTAATAGAGGAACCCAGTTCAAAAAGGTTCAAAAAGAAATGTAGCTATCAAGTTGGATCTCTTGTTGAGGCAGAGGTAAGCATATCATTATTGGTCTTTGTTGAGTTCAAGAATTGAGAACACGAGAAATTGCCAATTTCTTCATTTGCTCCCTCCAAAGGTCTTTTCATTTCTTCTTTCCAGATTACTGAAATAAAGCCTCTTGAACTAAGAGTGAAGTTTGGATCTGGTTTTGGAGGAAGGATACATATTACTGAGGTACGTGCACAAGGCACGGTTGTGTTTTGCATATTTATGCATATAATGTGACATATCCCTCATAATCTAATCATTTTGTTTAATTCTGTGCACATGTACAGGCAACTGATGATAATCTGGCTGAAGATTGCTTCAAGAGCTTCAGGGTTGGCCAGACACTGAATGCGAAGATCCTTTCCAAGTGTCATAATAAAAGAAGCTACCAATGGGAGTTGTCCTTGAAGCCGTCATTGCTTTCTGGTATGCGATCTGAAATCCTTGTATGGACTTAAACGAGTTTAACTGGACTATGGTTCTAATGTACACAGTAAAATATTTTTTCTTTTTTTTTTTTTTTAATTTTTAGTGATCAGTAACATGGAAATAGTGTAATTTACAGGATAGTTCATACAAGGAGAAAAAGAAAGTATTCCAGTAATACATCTTCTTAAACAAAGAAATGCAGTATCTCTTTATCAAACTTCTTAAAGCAAAGCTGGTATATGTAACAGACATCCCCATCTTTGTTAACCACATTTTGAATTTAATGTAACCTGCATCCGAGAAGAAATTCTGACCGTCAGAGCACCCCCTTTTCTCAACAAAAGCCTTAAGAAGTCTATATCATTTGACTTTTAAGTGATGTGGTGGTGGTTAGTTTCTTGAGGTTTCAGACCCATGCAACTTTATGCCATCTGACCTACTTAGCCGTTCAACTTAACGATCCACCACCTTCCTTGTTGATATATTTATCAGAAACAGGAAGTTATGTTTATTTATCGGAACTAGGGGCATTAGCCTTGAGCTTGCTATGAAAAGCATCTATTAACATTGTCTCTTGCACACATACATGGGATGGATTATTTTTTTTCTCTAGAATCACCAGTCTCTTGTAAAGAAGTGCTTGTGGAATGCTTTGCGCAGTTAATTGTGTAGTCAGTAAGTAAAGCATATATTATATGGTATAAGTTATAGAAGGTATCGTGGAATGTTTTCTGCAGTAGATTTTGGAGTCAGCAAGTTTTTTAAACTTTTATCCATGAGTCTTTGTCCACCTCATTTGTTTTTATATTTGAGGGATGATTATCTTCATGGTTCGATGAAGACGTAAGAATTCTTCCCAGATAGTAGAATGAAAAAGCTCTTGTTTATGAACCTTCTGGGGCCAGTTTCTGTTGTTGTGTATTGACTTCTCTATAACCATGGGAATGCTAAAAAAAGGAGGATGATTGGCTAATTCATTTTTACATTTTATTCGGTCTCTGTGAGAGGAACATAGATAATGGTTGATATGCTATTGCTGTAATATACTGCTTAAGGGTGGCAAGGATTTGGTCCCTCTTTGTTTCTTTTGGAACCACTTTGCAAGATAGACATCAATTCTCAATTTTCTCTGCTTTCATTGCCCTATATAGAAAGTCATGACGTGGCATTGACCCAATTTTTCTCATGTACAGTCTCTACTGAAATAGAGGATGGGCCATTGGGTAAAGATTTTAGTTACTCAACTGGTGAACGTGTTTCTGGGTTTGTTTATAAAGTGGATAAGGACTGGGTTTGGCTCAGTGTATCTCGAGATGTGAAGGCTCAGTTATTTATTCTGGACAGTTCTTGTGAGCCCCTTGATTTGGAAGATTTTCAGAAGCGCTTTTATTTGGGGAAGGCTCTATCTGGCTACATTCTAAGAGCTGATAAAGAGAAAAAGTTGTTACGTATTGTACTACACCCTCTGATTGGTGATCATGATAGTTGGTCAAATGAAATATCGACATGCCATTTTAAAGAAGGTGATTTTGTGGGCGGAAGGATTTCTAAAATCCTTCCTGGTGTTGGTGGTGTACTCGTTCAAATTGATCACTTCCTATATGGCAAGGTTCACTTTACTGAATTGACTAATCCATTGGTATCTAATCCATTAAGTAATTATCGGGAGGGAGAATTTGTGAAATGTGAAGTCCTGGAAGTCCGCCATTCTGCTCAGGGAACTGTTCACGTTGACTTGTCACTTTGGCCAACTTTTAGCAGCTTGAAGGATAGGGAGTTGACTGAAGTTACAAGCAATGGGTAAGTAATGAAGTAACAAGTTTTCAGTTTCATCTTTTTCTGGTAGGATGATTCTGAAGGGATTTACGTTATTCTACTGTAAGTTGTCTTGAACATTTTTTGTTAGTAATATGTTTTCCATTTGTGAAATGCCCAACCACTACAAATTAGGGTGGCTTCATAAAATCTCAACTTCACTGTTATCGCTTTTTGACGTCTTTCACGTGATGCATCAAAAGAAGAGTTGAGAACCCTTTGGTTTGGAGCATGTGTTGTTAGATCTCTTTCTCATTTGAGTACCAAACGTTGATTCTCTCTCCCGTCTCGTCTCTCTCTCTTTTCAACATTTGAGCGCCGATTTTTTAGGCTATTGGGTTTCATCTACTGATATCCTCCCTAGTTGGAACATGACTTTCTTGAGTCCATGTCTTTTTTGGTGGTATATCAAATATAAAAATGGCTTCATTTAGAAGCAGACTAGGTCTAGGTGACTTCCCGCTAGCTTCTTAATAATAAATTGGCGGTTTGGCCATTGAGAAATGCCAAGATCTTTCGGAATGTTCTGCTGTTGTGAAAAGTTTGTCTGCTCGGACTAGAATAGTAGATTTTGCTGTTTTTTCCTTTTCCTTTTCCTGAATGAGAATTTTAGTAATGTTTTTTACGTTTTTTATTTCTAACAGTAGCTGTAGGAGAAGTAATAATCAGCGTCTGGAGAAGATTGAAGACCTTCTGGCTGATATGGTTGTACAGGTACATTTAGCTGTTCATGCTTTTTGTTTCTTTGTCAATCGACTGTGGAAAAACTGACCCTGTAATCTTTCATGTGACCATCAATGGCTTCCAGTCCTTATGTTTTTCATAATTCTCATGCTTGATCTTACTAAGGCTGCGCTTTTGCCAATCTTGGATCTTTTATTGAAGTAGGAACTTTTGGTAAAAAAAAGATTTGGATGCCATATTTTTCATACTAAAAATAAGTTTTCTTGAGGGCCACCTCAACTGTATGCATGTCTATCCTTGTCACTTATAATTATTTTTGACATAGTGGGAGTAAGTCTCGAGTGTTGTTGCTTATACATGAGTCAGAATAGTTAATATGCACAAGCCCAGCTTCCTCGCTCTTGGATGACTTACTTCGATCTAACTTTGTCCTTATACAAGACCTTCAGAAAGAACTTCAATTCTCTCTCTCTCTGAATGTTCCAATGATCAGTATCAGATACTAATCGAAATGCTGATGCTAAGCAGCCTGACTTGTTTAGCTGAGTTTTCCATCTCACAAGAACCTAAATTTAGCTGATCCTGGGATCTTCCTTTTTTTCTTATGCCACTAGTGACTCTCATGCATCATGGCAGACACACATAAATAGACAAGAGTAGCTTCAGCACAGCTGACAGGTGAAGTCCCAATAGGCATTTCCATGCTTGTCAGGCAGGGTTCAAAAAGTTGTCATTTGAAGCAACTATGGGATGCTTTAAAATCTATTTGCTTCTTTTTTTTTTCCAACTTTTTAATTTGTCTTTTTTTTATTTTGACAGTGTAAAATAAATTATCGAAATATTTAACATGAAATATTCAATGTGATACTCATTTTAATCACCGTAAACGTGCTCCTTATCATAAGGAAATTAGTTTTCTTTGAAATAAATAACGTCCGATTTTATGTAAAAGTTATTTTTTTGTGTTGTAGAAAAGTGAAAAAGTGTATTGGGGAGCGTGCCGAGTCAAAAGTGAAAAAATGTGGGGAAAGAATAGAGGCTTAGAAATCGTTAAGCTGTTAATCCAAACTGCTGAAGAGGTTTAACTTGGGTAATCGCCTCGTCTTGCATTGCGTATGATTTTAACTAGAATGGCATGGTGTCACCACATTAATCCTGTTTATTCATTGTAAATGAGCTTGCATATAATATATTTATGTTATGTATGTTCTACCTTTAAGAGTGTTTCATTTCTTGACCCAATCTTCGCAGCTGTACCCTTCTTAAACATGTGATGGTATTAGAAGAATACTTAACAGATCGCAATATTTTTTTTGTACCTCTTTGCCGTTGTGTAGGGCTATGTTAAGAACATTTCCTCCAGAGGATGTTTCATTACAATTTCCCGTAAAATAGATGCAAAGGTCCTTTTGTCTAACCTGTCTGATGGCTATGTTGAGAAACCCGAAGAAGAATTCCCGATTGGAAAGCTTGTAACTGGAAAGTAAGTGCTTGCCCTTAATAGTTTTTGTGCTATATGGTTGTCACAATTTACCGAGGTAGAGACTTCAGGGTACTCTCCGTGGAGCCACTGTCTAAGCGAGTCGAAGTCACGCTGAAGACGTCCAACGCAGTTGATGTTCAGAAGTTTGACTTAAATGCTTTCAACAGTTTTGCTGTTGGAGATGTCATTTCCGGAAGAATCAAACGTGTTGAGATTTATGGGCTGTTTGTCATCATTGATCACACTAATGTGGTAAATAACATTTCCGGCTGTTGTTGTCTGAGATTATATACCTGTTATTTGGCTTCTTAGGCTGCGGTAGGAATGCAACTGTAATCTTGCTCTAATCTTTTCTAAGTCATTTTAATTGATACGAAATTCGACTTAAGTCATGAATTAATTTACTTTCTGATTTGTGATGTTATGTGATTATGGACTCTCATATTTAGTGCAAAAAGTAAATCAATATCAGTACTGGAAAATATGAAAGAATGTACTTAAGCTAATCCTTGGATTATGTTCCTGAATACGAATTAGTTGACCAAATTGTCATTTTATGCAGTCGTAGTTTTATATACGGTGTAAAATAGGAGAAGGGGAAAAAAGGATGGGATTTTTAGATAAATGTATATTCAACTTCGTATTAGTCTACAGTAGCTATCTGGTTCGAGTCAACAACAACATTACTCCATTGCCTTAGAGGCTCCCGTCTATGGTGGGTATGGAGGGGTCAGATGTACGCAGCCATACCCATATGTTAGAAACACACAGGGGTTTGATTTGTCTGCTGAACAAAGCCATAAATGTTTTTGTCTCTGAAAATCAGCTAATGATATATACCACTGCATATTGGCCTGGGGGAGGCTTCAGCTTTTTCTAGTTTTGTTTTTCATATATTACAATTGCTGACTCTTTATGCTGGTGTCATACTCTGTTTATGGGCTTCTTGTAATTAATTAGTCCTGAGGAAGGGTCGGTGGTTCTTCATAATGCATAATTTGTAGCAGCTAAGAGTTGCATCCCAAATATAGAGGAATTGTTGCTACCTTTGGAAATGCATAATTATACATGGTGACAGATTGTTCCTCTTCTCCTTTATGTTTTTTTTTTCTTTGCCTGTTTTTTCCTCCCTCTCTCTCTCTCTCTCTCTCCCTCTCTCTCTCTCTCTCTCTCTCTCTCTCTCTCTCTCTCTCTCTTGGGAAGAGGTGTAGAAGATCAACAAATGAGTCTTTAGTTTCTGCAGTCTCATTCCTTTGATTCATTTGGTGGTTGTGTTGAATAATCTAAATACGATTAACTGGTTTCCTGACATATTTTCTTAACCGAGGAGGAAAATATTGAGCATAACTTTTCTCTTTTCAAGCAGGTTGGGTTGTGCCATGTTTCTGAGCTTTCTGATCAACGTGTGGACAACATTGAGAAAAAATACAAAACTGGGGAAAGAGTAAGAGCTACAGTTTTGAAGGTAAATGCAGAGTAATGATTGTTTCGTAATGCTGTGATACGGAAAAGGGAAATTGAAGTATGCTTTTTAGTTTTAGCATTACGGAGGCAGCAATAAGCTGCCCCTATTTGAAGTGGTAAGACTGACCCATGTGGAGCGAATTGTTTATCTCTTGATTCGTAAATCACTTTATTCCCTTCAGAAGATCCATTCTTCTTATGCTTTCTCTTTTTCTTTATCCATGGCCACTTTTTTCACGTCATTGATTGGTAAAGGAAATCACAGTGAGTTCTTTTCTTGCCTCATTTTGTGTCGGCCACAGAAATTCAAGGTTACCCTGAATCTTCGCATTATTTAATATTATTAAATTGTTAAAACTGAAAACAACGAGCTAGTTGAACTTGAAGAAACATTGACAGATGAAACTTTTTGTATACTGGAAAAGATCGATATTCTTCTACCTGTTGAACATTGCGTGGCATCTCCTTCAGTCGTGCTGAAGTTTAGTTGTCTACACAAATTGTATGATCTTCAGATTGGCTAATTGGCAGCGAGGCTGCGGTGACTTTGAAATTTATTTTTGTGAACCTTTTTTTTTTAATTTTTCACTTCTTTCTTTAGGTGGACAAAGATAGACGTAGAATTTCCCTTGGGATGAAAGAATCGTATTTTCATAGCAATGTGGACGATCAAGATGCTTCAGGTTTAGAAGAGATGGCTCAGCATACATTGGTTCAAAGTCACACTTTTGGAGGTTCTGACTCACCGTCAGCTACAACCAATAACGTTGCATTGGTACTCGAGAATGGGAAGGATTTAATTCTTGCTGAATTGGAAGCTCGGGCTTCTGTGCCAGCACTTGAGGTGCCCCTGGACGAGGCAGAGTTATCCGATATGGATCAGACAGTGATTCAAGCTTCCAAGAATGATGATATTGTTGATGTTGATGATAATAGCAAGAAGCGGGCGAGTAAAAGATTGAAAAAAGAGAGGTGTAATTGATGCCACCAAATTGTCATGCTTCCACCCATCTGGTTTCTGTCATTTAGTTATGAGGAGTAACTGTTGCATTCCCATTCGGATCTCCTTGCTTACTTTAAGTTTAATATTTCTGTTTTTGCAAAATATTCTCAGAGAACAAGAAATTAGGGCTGCTGAGGAAAGGCTTCTGGAGAAAGATATCCCAAGAAATCCTGATGAGTTTGAGAAACTGATAAGGAGTTCACCCAATAGCAGCTTTGTATGGATAAAGTACATGGAATACATGCTCAACTTGGCGGAAGTTGAAAAAGCACGCTCAATTGCTGAGAGGTAGATATTCTAACTTCAATTCTATACTTCAATCCAGTAAAGTATCTTTGCAAACTGTTTATTTGTGTTAGATTATATCATTAGCCTTTACTTTCTATAGTTTGCTAAAGGTAAAAGATACTTCAAAGGTGTTTTTGTTTTGTTTTGATTTGTGTGTTTGTTTTCCGAAAAGCTGTTCAAAAGTTTATTCAATGTGCAAATGTCAGTTCATAAAAGGGCAACCTGGTGCTTGAAGCATCCTTCTAGGGAAGTGTCAGGCTATTTAGGCTTTACATGCTAGCCCTACCTTATGCATTTATAAGGGATTGCTTCCGAGTTGAATTAGTGAAATCTGTCACACGGTGACAGCTTTTGCCTGTGTTAAAGCTTCCGTTGTTGCAAAATTTCAGTTTGTATACGAGATAATTCCAGTCCTTTATTACATCTTCTTTGTGGAGTTGCAGTATTTTCCTGATCCTCATCCCAGTTCCTGTAGTTTTTGTATTCAGCATTCTCCCTGCACTTGCTATACATAAACGTAAAATCTCATCGCAAGTAATTCTGAAATCGTTATTTGTTTGTTTTTAAGGGCATTGAAATCAATCAACTTCCGGGAGGAGTCAGAGAAGCTGAACATATGGGTTGCTTATTTTAATTTAGAAAATAAATATGGAAATCCTCCTGAGGTAACCTTATTCTCTCTCTCTCTCTCTCTCTCTCTCTCTCTCTCTCTCTCTCTCTCTCTCCTCTCTCTCTCCTCTCTCTCTCCTCTCTCTCTCTCTCCTCTCTCTCTCTCTCTCTCTCTCTGATATATTGTCTTACCATTGAGCTTTAATTGTTTCTTAAGGATGTGGTTTCAAAATTATTTCAAAGAGCATTGCAGCAGTGCGAGCCGAAAAAGTTGCACCTACTACTTTTAGGGATGTATGAAAGGACCGAACAGCACAATATGGCTGATGAGCTTCTTGACAGAATGGTCAAAAAATTCAAGCGGTCGTGCAAAGTACTTGAATCTATATGTTCTTGTATTTAGCTTACCATTTTTTATTTATCATGTTATGTTCTCGAATGTGATATCAACTCTGCTTGGATTCCAGGTGTGGCTAAGACGGGTACAGAGGGTCCTGAGGCAAAGTGAAGATGGCTCACAGGCTGTGATGAATCGTGCTCTCTTGTGTCTTCCTAAACATAAGCACATTAAATTCATATCACAGACTGCTCTTCTTGAGTTCAAATGTGGGGTCCCAGACAGAGGACGCTCGTTATTTGAGGGAATACTGCGTGAGTATCCTAAGAGGACTGACTTGTGGAGCATCTATCTTGACCAGGTAGCACAGTGAACCAACTTTTCCTGTTTATTTTTATACTAGAATTTTCTCTATTTCCTTACAATTCCCTTTTTCTGAAAAAAACAGGAGATACGGCTTGGAGATGTAGATTCGATACGTGCATTATTTGAGAGGTCAATAAGTTTGAGCCTTCCTCCTAAAAAGATCAAGGTATATGTGCTTTGAAGCTAATTGCGAGAACTCCCGTTCTTATCCTTCAGTCTCTCCCTTTTCGTTCTCTTTTTTGTGATGAATTGTGTACATCCTTTTTGTGGTAATGTTGAACATCGAGAGTGACGCATATGAGAGCGTGTACTACAACGTAATATAGTGTCTGAAATCTTCACGTACTCAAATATATACATCTTTTTTTAATGATTTGCAGTTTTTGTTCAAGAAATATTTGGAGTTTGAAAAAACTCAAGGGGACGAAGAGAAGATCGAGTCAGTGAAAAGAAAGGCATTAGAGTACGTGGAGAGCAGCCTTGCTTGATAATCGTACTGTTTTGACCTGATTTTCAGCTGGGAGACACAAGCAGTTCAATGACCAACAAGGTTCACCATAAATGGAGGGAATTGTTTGTGCTAGTCTCTCACGGTAACAGGCCTTGTGGATTTGGCATTACTCTGGCCAAAAATTTCTCAGGACAAGTGGTTATGGCTAAATCCTTGAAGGCCCTGTGGTCACTTTGCTATAATCATGAGTGTGGACAAGGGTCAACTCGAGCAATGTAGGAAACTTAAAGATAGAGTAAGACATGGAGAGTTGGTGTCTTGCAAGAGGGATGAGAATTCTGAAGATTGTGGTTTGATATTTGAAGCACCCTCCTTTCTGTTGGTGCTCTTGAAGGCACTGCAATCTTGATATGTCTACGGACAATTGTGTTTTTTGGTAGCTGTGGTAGAGAATTTTGTGGGGGGAAATATTAGTGATTCGCATCATCAGATTCTGTAAAGCAAATGTTGGTTGTTTGTTCGTTTGTAAACTATCGGCAATTTTTTGAACGAAAAATTTGTTTGCCACTGCAACTTGATGCTTCAAGAATAAAAGGGTGTTTTCATGGCACTAGGCTCCTATGTTTATACATGGTCTGAGAAAGAGCCGGATTGCTTTACGACCTGATGTACGCAACTTTACCTTATATAAGAGGCTATTGTTTATAAAGTATAACCAACTTCATGAGTATCTTATCGTTTCGTTTCATACTGGTACCGGTTGTTACAGGGATCATGTTTGAAAACATTAAAGGTCAATTTTGTACGTGATGATACCGACTTTTCAGTCGTTTTGGCCAACACAAGAAAAAGAATAAATAAATAAATAAGGAGAAGAACAAAGCAGAGTGGGTAAATAATTACTAGGATTATATGATTGATTTTTGGCGGCCATTACAAATCATTATTTCAAGTGTTTTTGTTTCATTTTTCATGGTACCACACATCAATCCGAAAATTATTTTTCTTCATCATTGAGCGTGGAGCGTCTAACTGGGTGGGTTACAATATAAAAACCCTTGGAATAGTGATTAAAGATGGAGAACATTGGTCTTATATATATCGAGAAGCACTTCAACAGTTGTGGACTAATAGAAATAGATATCTGTTTGATAGTGACTATGTATGCCCGGAGACAAAGAACATTCATTCCACGATATTTGATAGAGATAGAAACATTAGAGTAGCTTGGCAAATATAAGAAGTAGATTCTAATCCATTGGTAGAAGTAGTTGATGTACATCTTCCTTTATTTCAAGTTAATACAATGATCCATTTTCGGAAAAAAAATTATTTTCCTTCTATTGTTGTAGGGAATTTTCATTCTGTTAGTGTATAAATAAACTTGATTTTCTTTTTTTTTTACTTCGCCAATTAATCAATCAATCATGCCCAGTGTATTTCAACGGCATCAAAAGCTATTGCTAGTATCTAGGGAAAGTGAGCAGAAGACAAACAATGCCTCATATGTGCATGCATAAATGACACAATAATAGGGATATGATGTGCTAGTGTGTTAGTGAGGGAATTCAGTAAATACAAATAGGACTTTTTTTTACTTTGCCAGTAATATTTTAATTACTGTTTAATATAGGCACTATAATAAATAGTTCACTAATTACTACCAGAGATACTATTGTATTTAGTTTATTCTTTTCTGATATGTGACACCATATTGGTATCAGTATCGTATAATGCCAATAAGATTTTCAATTCTATATCAAAACGGTATTAAAAACTATATATATATATATATATATATATATATATATATATATATATATATATATATATATATATATATATCGGTATGTGTGTGCGCGCGTAAAAAACCTTTAGGTCTAGCCGTTGAGTAGCATTTATTCCATTTCTGGGTATCGAGTTCGATTCTCATCTTTAATTTTTTTTTTAAAAATGTATATATGTGTGTATCTTATATATGTTACAAGTAATGTTTTTAGCATAAATGACTATATTATTGACGGGAAGGTCTCAAGTGTCATTGGAAGAAAGGGAAAAAAGGAAAAGAAAAGGAAAAAATAATACAACTTTTTTTTAATTTAAATGGGTTGTCTCGAGGTATACTTCCAGCCGAAAGCCAGAAGACTAATACTTCGTCCCTCGGTCAGCACACGAAACTGTTAATTGAACAAGCCCGCGATATGCCCGGCCCAACAGAAAGCTAAGAGCGCCTCCCTTTCCATGATAAATAGATGTGTCCATACTAGGGTTTTTCTTCAAGGCTGAAAAATCCTCTCCGCCGTTTGTTTCGTTCAAGCAGCTAGTTTCTTCCTGCTTCGCTGCTCTCCAGGTTTGATGATATTTTCCGCTTACAAGTATTTGATATTTCCTTGTTATACAATTGATTGATTGTTGAGATTAATGTTGTAGCTTTTGAATTAACGGTGTTGTTTGAGGAAACATACTCTATTGATAGGATTGATTTACTTCTTTCCGCAACACCTTTGAGAATAGAAACTAGTGAAAAGATTAATACTGATTTCTTCCTTCTCAGAATGAATTTATCTTCTCTTTGTGCGTGAAATTGTAGTATATTTTCTTTCCGGCGTTCTGTCGGAGTTCTAAATGGATGACGGTTTTTTTTCGTGCGTGTGCTTTTATTTGGGCTATGTCTTAGACGTTTTGCTTTATATCGTGTTCTGCTTTTCTGTTATTTCTTTTAGTTTGGAGGCAGCTGATTACTTCGTGTTCCGTGTTAATGTTCTCTTTTAGATTGATTTAGAGTTGTGATGATAACTCTTTTGTGCTTGATCTGTGCAATAGTTGCTTTGACGGCTTTAATCTCTGTCAGGGAACCTATATGAAGAGTATCATCTCATGATGATAATGTAAAAACAGTGTGTTTACTTTCTATTTATGGATGATTGAGGGGCAATGTATAATTGTTGCTACAGATATAGAATATATACAGTTCTTGTGATTTGGATTTTGGGGAACCTTCATTATATATCATCTGATCAGTTTGGAGGGTGATTGTCGAATCCACTGTGCTAGTTGGCGTTTTAAACAGTTGATTCAATACGATATTTTGCTTCTTGGTTTCCACCTTGCTTTTCTATCATGATTTAGAATTTGCAGTTGGTTGGCAGTATTTTTCTGCTTCTTCTGCTGGTTTTACTTAAAAGTACTTTTTCTTTGTCTGGTTTATACCTTTCCAAAGATGGAAGAATGCAATTACTGGTGAGGTATGCGAGAGCTAATGTTAGTTACAAAGAAAAAAAAATGGAGTGCTTTTGTCTGTATATGCCTGTTTGACTAATGGTGCAATAGGGTTTTGATGGATAGTTAAGTGCCTTGTCTTGTTATGTAGCTCACGACTGCCTATTAAATTTTGGGGTCTTCTGTTTAGATAAGTTTTTGTGATGCTTTTGAATTTTGAGGGATGTGTTTATCTATTTAGTGAAAAGCATTATCGCTACATAGGACTTTTATTCGAGTTTCTTTTTTAGTACAAGTGCATGAGCATGATTTCGTTCCTTTTTTCATGAACTTTGCTTGTTTTTCAGAATGGATTCTCAAATTAAGCATGCCCTTGTGATCAAAGTCATGGGACGCACTGGATCGAGGGGACAAGTGACTCAAGTGAGAGTGAAGTTCATGGATGATCAGAACCGGTTTATCATGAGAAATGTGAAGGGACCTGTCAGGGAGGGGGATGTTCTCACCCTGCTCGAGTCAGAGAGAGAAGCTAGGAGGTTGCGCTGAGTGCTTCCTGTGGTTGTTTTTGTGATATTTCTTTGCAGCTCAAATACCTAGTTCTATTTTGGTATCTTGAACCTAAACATGCACTGTCCTTTTTTGACCATTTAGAGTGATTGTTGAACTCTGAAGAACGTGTTCTCTGAAGAAACCTTGAGAGTTTTGATGGTATGTTACTGCTACTCCTTGTTGGTCCAGCATTGCTAGGTTTTTTTTAGCTTAAAATTTCATATATAAGCCAAATATGACAAATTTACGAAGTGGTTACTAAAAAAAGACAACAGTAAGCTATTGCTCAAAATATAGATGGCTGCAAATATCTATTCAAAATCTAATTCGATCCTCGACACTTGCCACATTGTTACAACAAATGACCTCTATATCTAAGTAGGGATAAGAAAAATTGCTAATAAAATACAAGAAAAGAAGAATAAAGCTGCTAAGACTCGGAAGAATACATCGATTTTGTTGAAGGCCACAAGTGAACCAGGACAAAAGCACTTCAGCTAGCAGGGTAAGAATATGTAAACTTCAGCTAGCCAGGCCTCAGGAACCAACTTAAGAAGTTGCATAATAAACAAAGATGAACTATAATCAAGGGAAGACTTTCATAGTGATTTCAAAGTTTGGAAAGAGTTCACTGTTGAGCTTATTAGTCTTGTAACATTTCTAGGAGAGTGAGGAAAAGCATACGATGTACATGATTTTCTTTAACCTAACCCCTCCCCTCTTTCCACCTCTCTTCCTTTTTTTTTCCTCTCTTCTCTTCTTCTCCTTCTTCCCGCCCTCTCGGCTACCTTCTTCTCTCTCTTCGATGCCATCTGATCTATCACTTGGCCGACTCCTTCGGCCTCTTTGGCCACTTCTGTCGTTGCAACAAACAGTATTAGAGCACTAAATCAGCTCTAATCGTATCAAATTGGCTCGATCTTCTTGATTAAGCCTCGATCGTAGACGTGCAACCAGTGGTGCATGCTAAATCAACTTGGGCCTCGTTGATTAAGACTGATTTCCACCCTAACTTCTTCTACTCTCACCTCGGTTCAAATCGATGAAGACAAAAGAAAACGCTCTTTTGCCATCAACCCTCCAACAGTTGTTGAATATAAGGAGAAATGGAATTCCAGCATTGTCAATCAAATCATGGGTTTAACATGAAGACTTTCGGTGAAGCACGTTGAACATCAAAAGGCCTCCTTGAAGTTCAAAGCATGGATGAGGACCTCTTCATCTTTCGGTTCAATCGGAGGATTCAAAGCAGTGCATGCTCGACCTTTCACCTCTATTATTTGGGAACAGTGAAACCCACATATTAGATTCCAATTAGAGATGCAATGACACTAAACAATTCCCAGCAAATGGTAAAAAGAGCAACAAAGGTGAGGCTAAAGTGACAATGGAGGAATCAGGTAAAGTGCAACATGTTTCCTCAAAAATCAGTTTAACAGACAAAGGTACTTCTTCTTTGACTTCTTTTAATAAATTCAGCTCATTATCTGGGAATGGTGAGGATGATACTATTGAATGTAATGATGTTCAAATCCGTGTTTAGATGAACAATAGTAATACTACTATGGATAATGTGCTACAACGCCCTTCTTGTTCTACTATAGACTTTTGAACTTGGTTAATGTATATGTGGAGGACACTCCATCTGTTGACTCACAGAACTCTGTGGATGTCTTTATTAAGGTCGGTAGGAGAAATGAAAAGGGCAAGAACAGGAAGGTAAATGAAAGTACAAAGCCCATCTCTTTCGCCTCTAACCTTGAGTGGCAAGGATCAATTAATACTGAATAGGGAGATCAAGGAATGCTTGGATAAAGGTAACAACAAACATCTACCCCTCTCGGATGCAGACCCATCAAAAATCAGGGAAATTAGGTATAATTCTCCAACAGGTTCATCCAAACAAGTTGGACAAGCTGCTGGTAATTCAACAAAGGTATTAAAAAGAACTTAAAAGACTCTCTTTCTGAGGGTTAGATATAATATGAGAAAGACAATAGAACAGGATTGACAAAACATGATCAAGAGGGGGGAATAGGCCTAGCTAGTCTAAGGACTATAGGGGAACTGATTTTCACTTAACTTCTGAGTCCAGCCCTGATATACTAATTGTAAACCTCGTCTCTTCAGGACTGGTATATAGGAAGCCTCCCCATAACTACGCCTATTAGGGAGTAAACCCAAGATATGGGAGATCACACGAATTCCTTTGATAAAATTGATGAGGGAGGTGATACGGACATAAATTTATTTGAAACAGAAGCCTAGCTAAAGGAGGTTTACCCTCTTCCTCTCTTCAAAATTCAGTGGAGTAAAAACTACGGGACTCCGTTTACTTACCAGGTTTGCGCGGCTACTTGAAAGAAAAAATTGCTCTATACAGAGTGAGAAGTACCCGGCAGCACTTACGGCGTTTGGGAAGGCCCTGCTTGCTCCATGCCCCCGTTTTGTTGCCTAATAGCCTGGGGCCAATGACGAACCCTCCTGATTAAGACACCTCCCAATCCAGGAGCCACCCCACATGGATGAGGTGGATGGTTTGGGGAGGTAGCTATTGGACAGAAACGTTCAACTATGGTGTAATTAGTTTAAATTCTTTCAGAAGCGAAAAGGGCGAGCTAAGTCCAAAAGATTATTAGAATTGCGGTTTGGAACTTAAGGAAACAAAAGGAGATGGCGAAGTACCTATAAGAAAAGGATATAGGTCTCATAGCCCTAGTAGAAATCAAAGTTAGACTAGCAAAATTTTGTAACATTTAGCAAAAGGTATTAGGACTTGGGAGGTTATACACAATATCCTCCTAACACGGTCCCAATATATATATATATATTGTAAACTCAGTGGGAGCAATCTTTCTTCGTAACTAAGAACACTAGATGAGTCACGGATAAAACCGATAGCTATAAAATCTCGTCTACAAACTAATTCAAAATATGAAATAATAGTGAATAATAATTGATTGTCCCGTTGTAACAGAATCCTATACGAATGTTATCGTTCACAGAGCTTCCAACAAGCAAAGAGTTAGCCTGCCCACAAGGAACAGAAAAGGAGATATTTGCAACGAATTTCCTAAAAATAGATGTGCCATTAAAAGAAATTACTCCAAAATAGGGACGTTAACAAATCGAGCCCAAGCGAATGCTAAGTTTTCGAATTTATATTCGTTTGGCCAAACGAACTTTCGGCTAAACGAACCAAATAGTTCGTTTAGCTAAACGAATTAGTTCGAGTTTGACTCAATAACCCTTTAACTGTTTAAACGAGCCAAATAGTTCGCGAATAGTTCGGTTTGTTTTAGTAAACGAACTGAAATAGCTGTTCGAATTTGGCTCGTTTACCGACCAGTAACGAACGTATACGAACCAAACTCGAACAGTTTACGAACTGTTCGGTTTGTTGAACAGCCCAACTCTAAAGACTTCGAAGTTAAGGTCTCATTAGTCAAGGAAGACCTTGGCCAAATGTCATACAAAAGTAAGGTCACGATCAAAATTTAATTTTACAAATCTACTATGGATAAATAATATTGTTTAGGAAATTGTGACATTTCACTATTATTTGTTTTTGAGAAATGACTAACATAAGTTCAAACTTGGTTAAGAAAATAATCTGGCGATACTTGGGGGGGGGGGGGGGGGGGGGAATAAGATAATCTTAGACCAAGTCCAAATAATGACTTTGTCATCAAAGATCGAACGACTAAGCAATTAGGTATGTAAATGAACCGAAATGTTTGATATGTTCAATTCTTTCGGTTCGAGCTTGGTTCGGCTAAAGTGTTAATGAAACGAGCTTGAACCATTTTTTTCTATTCACACTCGGTAAATGACACTGTTCATTTAAGGTGTTCGGTTTGTTAATATTGTTTGTGAGTTAAACGAACCGAGCTTGAACAATTAAATATTGTAGAATTAAATCAAATCAAATGGGAACATACCTTAGTCAACAATGTGTGAACATGGTTTTTATTTTCAAATGGTAGGTAGCAACTTCAACTTTGCTTATTTTGTTCACATAGCTTTTACCAACTTTGTTTATTTTGTTCACATAGCTTTTACATATAAACATGTGTGATATTTGCCTATAAATATGCTAGTTCATCAACATTGTAAACACACCTCCAAACACATCTTCATAAACAATTCTAAGACTCCAAAACAGGAGCTTTGTGTATTGAGCAAATCTTGTGTTCTTCTATTCCTCCTTCATTCAATTTCTTAGTTATTATCGATTCAAATTCCTTCAAATTGGTATCAGAGCTTGTATTACTGAATCGATTCATTTTTCTAGATGGAAGGAGAAAGAGTTATCCAACCTTGTCCTGTTTTTATCTTTGATGGTAAAAACAACTTTGATCAATGGATTATACTTATGAGAGATTTTTTTGAAGTTCTCGGCATATGGGATGTCATAGAAAACGGATTTGATATTCCAGATGCGAGCAAAAAATTAAGTGACGAGGAGGCCAAAGCTTTGGAGATAAAGAGGAGGCAAGATCGTTTAGCTCGACATTATCTTAACAACCGAGTCGAGTTAGCTGTCTTGAACAAATTTATGAATACCAAATCTGCAAAAGAGGCTTGGAGAATTCTTGTGAATATCAATAGAGGCAGCAGCGAAGTTAAAAAGGTTCGCTTACAAGAATTCCGGAGACAATTTGAAATGGCTCAAATGAAAACAAACGAGTCTGTTGCAGATTTCATATCCAAGGTACGAGATATTGGTGGAAAAATAAACGCCAATGGTGAAGTCATCACCGAAGCCCAACTTGTCCAGAAAATTCTCAGATCTTTGACTCAAAAGTTTCACATGAAAAAAATAGTCATTGAAGCTACCAAGGATCTTGACGAAATGACTATTGATCAATTGGAAGGTGAGTTACTATCTTATGAAATCTCATTAGATCAGCAGTCTGTTGGAATTATAGAGGAAGCATTACAAGTTCAGACAATTGTTTCGAAAGATCAAGGGTTGTCTGCAAATCATGCTGAATCTAGTCAGCGGAGTCAGAATTTTCGAGGCAGAGGACGTGGCCAAAGAAGAGGTCGTGGTAGAGGTAATTTTAATTACCAGCGAAATACTCGTGTTTTTGATAGAGATAATCAAAAGAATGATTTCCAAAAGGATAAATCAAAAATCCAATGCTTTAATTGCAAAAAGTTTGGACATTTTCAAAGTAACTGTTGGTATAAGAATAGTCCAGAAACGCATGTGAAAGTGGCTGAAAATGACAACACAATTCCTGAGACTTTGTTTTTGGCTGATTTGAGTGTTGAAAACAAAACAAAAAATGAATGGATTTTGGATTCTGGTTGCAGCAATCATATGTGTGGAGATAAAGAAATGTTTACAGATTTGGATACTTCTGTGAAAACTACTGTGAAATTTGGAAATAATTCTGAGGTACCTGTTCTTGGTAAAGGGAGGATTGCCATTAGTTTGAAAGATGGTTGTTCTAACTTTATTTCTGATGTATTCTATGTACCAAGTTTACATCACAATTTACTGAGCATTGGACAGTTATCTCTGAAAGGCTATAACATAGTCTTCAATCATGGAGTTTGCACTGTAAGTGATCCGAAGAGAGGATTAATTGCAAAGGTAAATATGAATAATAGTCGTTTGTTTCCGCTGTCAATCAACTGTAGCAGTTTACCTTGCTTTAGTTCTATGACATATGATGATACGTGGCTATGGCATCTGAGATTTGGACACTTGAATTTCAGAAGTTTGAAGTTTCTTGTCAGAAATAAATCTGTTTTAGGATTGCCAGATATTGATTTTCCACAGAAAGTTTGTGAGTCATGTACACTGGGAAAGCAACACAGATTTCCGTTTCCGAAGAATAAGGCCTGGAGGGCGAGTACACCACTGGAGTTGATCCATTCAGACTTGTGCTACGTAGAAGTACCTACAAATGGTGGTTGTAAGTACTTTATAACTTTTATTGATGATTTTAGTCGGAAAGCATGGGTGTATTTTCTTAGAAACAAATCTGACGCATGTGATACGTTCAAAAGTTTCAAAGTGTACATTGAAAAACAAAGTGGTTTTGTGATCAAAACTTTGAGAACAGACAGAGGAACTGAGTATACTGTCTGTGATGATTATCTGGAGAAAAATGGCATTAAGCATCAAATGACAGCGAGATATACACCTCAACAAAACGGGGGGCAGAAAGGAAAAATAGAACAGTTATGGACATGGTAAGATCAATGATGCATTCAAAGAATCTACCAAAATCATTTTGGGCCGAGGCTGTTGCTTGTGCTGTCTATGTCTTGAACAGGTGTCCTACAAGGAGTATTGCAGAAGGAAAGACTCCTTACGAGGTATGGACAGGTCGAAAACCAAATATCGGACATTTGAAAGTATTTGGTTGTATTGCTTATGCTCATGTTCCAGATGTTTTGAGGAAGAAGTTGGATGATAAATCTGAGAAATGTGTTTTTATTGGATATTCTCATGAAACAAAAGGATATAAACTTTATAATCCTGTTACCAGAAAAGTTGTTATCAGTCGAGATGTCACTTTTGAAGAGATGGAGACTTGGGATTGGCTAAGAAAAGAGCCTGAGAAAATAGAAAATTCTTCATTTTCTCCTATTGTTGGTTCTTGTATACAAGAACCAGAACCATCAAGAGAGGATATTGTGTATAAACCATCATCGAGTCGCCCACAACGAGAGAGGCGATTACCAGCCAGATTGCAGGATTATGAAATTGGTAATGACAATGAATTATCTGATGAAGAAGTTGTCAATTTTGCTTTATTCGCAGATTGTGATCCAGTGACATTCGAAGAAGCTTTCAGAAATGATAATTGGATTCGTGCCATGGATCAAGAGATTCATGCTATTGAGAAAAATGATACATGGGAATTGACTACTCTTCCACAAGGAAAAAACCCCATTGGAGTCAAATGAGTGTACAAGACAAAATACAAAGCAAATGGAGAGACTGATCGCTTTAAAGCAAGACTTGTTGCAAAAGGATACAAACAAAAGGCAGGTATTGATTATTTTGAGGTCTTTGCTCCTGTTGCTAGACTTGACACAGTTCGTATGATTATTTCTATTGCCGCACAAAGTGCATGGAAGATTTATCAAATGGATGTTAAATCTGCTTTCCTAAACGGAGTTCTGGAAGAGGAAGTTTATGTTGATCAACCAGATGGATATGTTGTCAAAGGACAAGAAAGTAAGGTATACCGGTTGAAAAGAGCTTTGTACGGTCTCAAGCAAGCTCCACGAGCATGGTATACTCGCATCGATTCTTATTTCACTGAACATGGTTTCCAAAGATGTCCATATGAGCATACTTTATATGTGAAATATTTTGATCAAGGAGATATTGTTATCGTATGTTTATATGTCGATGACCTTATTTTCACCGATAACAGTGCTAAAATGATTTCTGAGTTCAGGGAGGCTATGATTAGTCATTTTGAAATGACGGATCTTGGTCTAATGTCTTACTTTCTTGGTTTGGAAGTTTATCAGATGGACAGTGGAATATTCATTTCACAGAAGAAATATGCAGGTGATATTCTGAAAAAGTTTAAGATGGAATTTGCAAAACCCATCTTAACACCGGTTGAAGAAAAGTTGAAGTTAACAAAAGATGCTACAGGTGACCTAGTTGATCCTACATACTTCCGAAGACTAGTTGGAAACTTGAGATATTTGACTGCGACTAGGCCGGATATTACATATGGTGTTGGACTTATCAGTCGTTTCATGGAGTCACCACGTCAATCACACTTACAATCAGCTAAACGGATTTTGAGATATATCAGAGGTACAAAAACTCATGGTATATTCTATTCTTGTGCTAATGATATTTCTCTTCTGGGGTACACAGACAGTGATTGGGCTGGTGACACCATAGAAAGAAAAAGCACATCAGGTTATGCATTTTTCTTGGGATCCGGCGTTTTCTCATGGTCTTCAAAGAAACAACAAGTCGTGGCTTTATCTACAGCTGAAGCAGAATATATAGCAGCATCAAACAGTGCTACACAAGCGCTATGGCTTAGACGAATTCTTGGTTTTCTACATCATGAACAAGATGAACCAACAAACATTTATTGCGATAACAAATCAGCAATTGAATTATCAAAGAATCCAGTATTTCATGGACGAAGCAAACACATCGATATCAAGTTTCACTTCATTCGTGACCTAGTTCGTGAAAAAGAGATTGTCATTGATTATTGTCCAACTGAAGAACAAGTTGCAGATATTTTTACAAAGCCATTGAAGACGGAGTCATTTTTCAAATTGAAGAAAATGCTTGGAATGATCAAGTTTGAAGATTTTGATTTAAGGGAGGCAATGTAGAATTAAATCAAATCAAATGGGAACATACCTTAGTCAACAATGTGTGAACATGGTTTTTATTTTCAAATGGTAGGTAGCAACTTCAACTTTGCTTATTTTGTTCACATAGCTTTTACCAACTTTGTTTATTTTGTTCACATAGCTTTTACATATAAACATGTGTGATATTTGCCTATAAATAGGCTAGTTCATCAACATTGTAAACACACCTCCAAACACATCTTCAAAAACAATTATAAGACTCCAAAACAGGAGCTTTGTGTATTGAGCACATCTTGTGTTCTTCTATTCCTCCTTCATTCAATTTCTTAGTTATTATCGATTCAAATTCCTTCAAATATGTTTGTTTATATAAACGAGCAAATTCAGCTCGTTTGCTAAGTTAAATGAACCGAGCTTGAACAACGCGATGCTTGGCTCGTTCGGTTCGTTTACAGCCAATGTAATAAATCGATATGTATGTGTAAAAATTAGGCTTAAAGTTATTTTACCAAATAAGATGGAGGACCATTTTTTAATATAATATTATGGCAAAGTATGGCGTATACAGAAAAGCAAATAAATCACATATAAATTAGATATCTATCTCTATATATCGATATCCATATATAAACATAGAGAAAGGCAGACATATATCTATATATATCTATATCGATACTGCTCATTACTTTCTCTTAGAGCTTTACATGTTGAAGTTTTTTTTTTCCTAATTTTTTTTTGCTGAATTTTTTCTTCCTATTTTCTTCCTCTTTTTTCTCTTTAGTTTTTGGAATAAAGTAATTATAATATGTTATGGACTTTTAGGTACGGTCCTTTTGTGAAATTTAAAACAATTTTTAGGCACGTTTTTTTTTTTTTTTGCGAACTTGTAAATAAGATCATAAGATTATGAAGGGAAAAAAAGTGATAAAATCTTTCTAGTATACATACACACACTTTTATATATGTGTGTCTATATATTCACACATATAGACACTAATACATATTCTTATTATTGTACTATCTATACATGTACATATAGAGTCGGGAGTCTCACTGGGGTGGAGGTATTATTTACCTGCTTCTTACCATCTCCAGACCCTAGCGATAGTTTTTGCTGTCGTTGAGATATACTGGGTATGATTGTTGTTGTTATTGTCGTTGTCTATATATATAAGCATATATACATGTGTTTATACATACACATATATAACATACTATATATCGGCGTGACATACACACATAAACCTATGTATATATATGATATATGTAGAATTACTTTTTTGATAATTCAAGACGGTGATATTAATTAGTTAAACAAAATTCCATAGAGTAATACGTTTAGTCACATATCATAATGCTAGTAAAATTCCAAAATTCAGCTTAACTTACGTATGAAATTTGCTGCAAAAGATTTTGGATACGAAAATCTTTCCTTCTTTTTTTTTTTCCTTTTAGACATAGAAACTAAAATCTTTTGATTTAAAAAAGATTTGTCCATGGTTTTAGCGGAAGGGATAAACAACATTATCCGCAGGCTCCCGTCTGGGACGAGTATAAAGAGGTCGGATACGTTTCTGATAACGCATAATGAAAAAGTTGCGGCGTCGATCAATTTAATGAGTTATTTTGTTTTATTTCATCTTATTTTAAAGTGAAAGAAGGGTGATTAACTCAATGAAAAGGAAAGATATAAACAAGAAATTGAAATTCAAATATTGAAGCGTATCCATAGGGATAGAAGTAAGCATTGATATCATTGAGTTGGAGAGAATATCAAACTCTTTAAATGAGATTTTCTGTAATCACACCAACTCTATTTCTCTAAAATTACAGCATCAGACTCAGTGTGAATGCAATAATTTCAGAAGCAGCAATGGCCACCACCAGAGCCTCCCTAGTCAAGAGACTTTCCGGCCAAAAAAACCCTGCCGAAAAAGAGAAAGTCCACACTGACGTTTTGCTCTTCAATCGCTGGAGCTACGATGACATTCAGGTCTTTCTTTCCTTGTTCCATTATCTTTTTTCCCCCTTTTAAGACTGAAATCATATCGTGATAGTCACACGCCTCCTGAATAACGTGGACCATAGTTTTATGTGGACCGGAACATCTCACCACAATTCCTTCATCTACTTTTTCACCACATCATCTAGTCTCACTATCCTACTCAGTTGTCACATGTTGTCACATGTCGTGCAGTGGAAAGGTGGACGGAAGAATTGTGTTTGGAGGGATCCAAACTCATTTTTACAGTGTTCCAAAAACATAAACTCCAACCCTCAGACATGCACACTCCCTTCTTATTAAATAAACATGACCGTCTTAAAATTTATCTTTTAAAATACATCTGGATTTCACTAGAATCAAACTCTCTATCTATATAGATCAATTTTTTTTCTGTCTCTCAACTTTTGTTGTTGTATGTTGTTGGAATATGATGGGTATAGTTATTTTTGTTGCTCGTTAATTGGTCTCCGTTGTTTACGTTTTGATTATAGTTTGAAATGTTCTTTTTTATTGTAGATTTTTTTTTTGTCAATTGATGATGAATGTGAAGTAACATTGATGGGTATAGGTAAACGATTTATCGTTGGATGACTATATAACGGCAGCGGCGGCGAAACACCCAGTGTATTTGCCCCACACGGCGGGGAGATACCAAAAGAAGAGGTTCCGGAAGGCTCAATGCCCTGTGGTTGAGAGGCTGACCAATTCTCTCATGATGCATGGCAGAAACAATGGCAAGAAGCAAATGGCTGTTCGCATAGTCAAGCATGCCATGGAGATCATTCATTTGCTCACTGATCTTAACCCCATCCAAGTCATTGTTGATGCTGTCGTTAACAGGTAAGAACAGAGAATGTGGATGGTTTGATCTCTTTGTTTGATACTTGTTCATTGTTCCCCATGCTTTTTTTCTAAAGGTTTTTTTTTTCTAGAACAAGAAAAGTATAGAATAAAGTGCAAAAGATACCGAAAAGCTTGAAAAAACATATTTATTATCATCAATCAAACCAATAAAAATGATACTCGTTTCGTCTTGAAAATATTGTCATACTTTTTTTTTCACATAGTTCACTTTAAACTATGTAAAAAAAAAAATCAACTACGAAAATAGTTTTGAGATAAGTAGAGTATATGTTAACATTATTCTTTGCCATTCATTATATATGTTGTAATCTATTTCATTGACGCTAGTGCTCAGTCCTGATTAATTTCCTAGATTGTGTGTTTAGATTTGTGCTGATGTTCCTTATTTTGGGTTGTTTGGGGTTTCTAGTGGTCCAAGAGAAGATGCTACGAGGATTGGTTCAGCTGGTGTAGTAAGGAGACAGGCTGTTGATATATCTCCACTGCGAAGGGTGAATCAGGCTATATATCTGTTGACTACTGGTGCTCGTGAGAGCGCTTTCAGGAACTCCAAGACCATCGCTGAGTGCCTTGCTGATGAACTCATCAATGCTGCTAAGGGTTCTTCTAATAGGTATTCTGTTACTTTTTTTTTTTATTTTCTTCATCATTTCCTTTTGATTTTTCTCCTAACATTTACCTGTGCACCCACTGTATGGTCATCAATTCACATGCAATCGCGTAAATAGTTATACATAAAAAGATTTACTAACCAAACATGTGTAAGTGGTTGCGTACATCTGATCCCCTCCTGTAAGGCATGGAGTAATGTTGTTGTTGTTGTATAGTTGCATTGTTCTAAATGCACTTATCTACTTGAATGAATAACAGAAGTTGTTGGTTTTTGCAGCTATGCAATTAAGAAGAAGGATGAGATTGAGAGGGTTGCTAAGGCCAATCGTTGAGAGTGGTTTGGAGCTCATGGGAAAATAGTTGTTTTCCTTTTCTTTCTTTCTAAAGTTTCCTGTCTTAGATCTTTACTGAACCATGAATAACATGTGCCCGTTGTTTTTTCATGTTTTTTCCCTTGCTAAGACCTATTTCCCCAGACGTTGAATAAGCACATTTTTCTTCCCAACAGAGAATTCTACTCAGTCCAATTATCTGGTCTGCTTTTGCTATGGTTTGATATTTAAGAAAGAGTGACTCTTGAGGATAGGAATATTTGTGGCGTTGGGAAGTGGAAAAGACAACCTTGTTTGCCAGATAGCAGCATGTTTAAGAACATCTAATACATTGTTTTGTATCAATTTTTCTTTACTTTCACATTTGTTTCATTCTAGCTAGCTTAATGTATTTAGGGTTTTCTAAGTAAGTACAACAACAATATTATCTCGTTGCCTTAGAGGCTCCCGTCGGATATGGAAAGGTCGGATGTACGCAATCATACCATGTGTTATAAACATGGGTTGTTCCCGATGATCCATATGAAAATTGCATCAAGCTGTGTCAATCAACTGACCAATATATTTCAGAGCCAAGGAAGATTGTGTCATTTACTCGGTTGAAAATAGAAGATTGGGCCATACTTCCTCAAGGTTTCTACTTCATAATTTCTATTTTGAGGTGATGCTTACATTGTCATCTGCATTGTCCTGAATCTGGATTCTAGTTCGTAGAACCTATAAACTTTTCAAACCATCTACCAAATTCATGTGCCTACATAATAATTTAGCTAGAAGGAACTGTTAGAAACTGTAATCAGAAAAGTGCACTGTGTGCATGTGAATAAACTGAAAACAAAAACGCAAACAAAACTGAGGCGAGCGCAAGGACTCTGTCCTTAAGACGAATTGCTCCGGTATACTGTGCCCAACCGGATGGAACAAACGTCTCCCAGGATACAACGGTTTCAATACGGGCGGCACTACAACGTAAGAACTTCGACGAACCTGTTAAAGGAGTACCGATTTCTCGAGAACGAATGCAATGCAGTATGCTTGTAGGAAAAGATTGCTTTACTGTTTTTCACAGTGTGTTTTCGTATGCATGCATGGTGCAGTATATATAGATAGAGGGTAGTTAAAGGAGGTTGAAGGAGGTTGAATGTAAGAACAAATCTGGACCGTTGGATCAAAACAGTTACGATCTCCACCGTTAGATCGTAATCCTTGTCTGAACAAACGTAGGCCATTGGATCAGCAACTGAAGATAAGATCAACTCTGGAGCGTTGGATCGACAACCGCGATCAACCGCAGATAACCGTAGGATCAGATTTTGATCTTGACCGTTGGATCACCACAGATAAATTGTAGACCGTAGGATCAAGTAATTATTTTTCTGGAAAAATTTAAAAGAAAATTTATCCAAAAAGATAAGAACCGGGCGGGCGAGCCACGAGCCACGAGCCACGAGCCCGAGCCCGAGCCGAGCCGAGCCGGCCGGACGGGCGGGCGGCGGCGGCGCGCGCGCGCGCGCGTGTGTGGTGAACCTTGCCTGAGCTGCGTCCTGACTCCGTCAGAAAACTTCTCATGCCCTTAGGGCACATCTAAAGTGCCTCTCCTACCACTATATTTGGTGGCATTTTCCCTCCAAGTGACCAATGTGGTATTCCACTTAAAGGCCACTTTTTCCAATTTCCTTCCAATTTTTACTTCAACTTTGAGCATTAATTTCTCATTCACCCGGTATCGGAATCGAGTGATTCAAAAGCCTAAATTCATCTACTCGTCACGTAGATAATTTAGAAATTATTAGTTTTCGTTTTTGATTAACGAACACTAATCATAATTAAGCTCAAAATATGATGGTTGTCAACTTTTGACAAACCCATTTGCCAAACCTCAATTTCTCCAACAATCCCCCACATGAATGAAAATTAATGCAAATATGAATGCAGACTCTATCGAGAAATCAGACAAAGAAATGTTGCATCAGAAGAGGTAGCTTCTGGCCTTGAACCTTTCTTAGTGATGTATCATCGGATCCACTTAGCTGGTTAGTGACCTGATGTCTTGAACTATCAGCCTTTATTGTGAACCTAGACAATGATACTCACACAACATTTCCTTTAACACCCCTTTGGGTTCTCATGGTTGTGTTCATTATGGCCATGAACAACCCTGGTTTCAGAAAGTGTTTTTAGAGAATTCTTGCCTCTCAGAAATCTCATAGAAGCGGCCCCACTTCACACTTACATAGGTGATTCCTATCAAAAGTATTCTGCCATACCCCACTTGATTTATCAAGATATAGGACATCATTAAAAGCATTAGCTTAACCTAACGGTTCTCTGCAGATAGCACTTTTGTTTAACGGAATGAGTAAGTGCTAACTGAACCCTTATAACTTAGTTTTCCCATTGAACCAAGATTCTGGGATCTCCAGTCAACAAGGTTGGGTTACCGTTACAAAGATTCATGCTTTGTAGGCTTAAGTCCCATTCCGTTTGTCAACTTTGACATTTGATCTCTAGGCAAAGCTTTTGTAAGCGGATCCGCAAGATTCTCCTTTGATTTTATGTAATCAATGGAAATCACGCCATTAGAGATCAACTGCTTAATGGTATTATGTCTCCGACGTATGTGTCGTGACTTGCCATTATAGATGCTGCTTTGAGCTCGTCCTATAGCTGACTGACTGTCACAATGTATGCTGATAGGAGCGATTGGCTTAGGCCAGCATGGAATGTCTTCTAGGAAATTTCGAAGCCATTCAGCTTCTTCCCCAGCTTTATCGAGTGCTATAAACTCAGCTTCCATAGTTGACCGAGCTATGCATGTCTGCTTTGTAGACTTCCATGACACAGCACCACCACCTACAGTGAATAAGTATCCACTGGTGGATTTAGAATCCTTACAATCTGATATCCAGTTTGCGTCGCAATATCCTTCCAATACTGCTGGATATCTTGTGTACTGTAATCCAAGGTTCATAGTGTATTTCAGATATCTCATCACTCTATTTAGAGCTTTCCAATGTTCGTCACTTGGATTACTGGTGAACCTACTCAATTTGTTTACTGAACAAGCCAAGTCAGGTCTTGTACAGTTTGTTATGTACATCAGACTTCCAATGACTTGTGAATACTTTAATTGAGCTACAGGTTCACCTCGGTTCTTCCTCAAGTGTATACTTAAGTCCAGTGGGGTCTTTACAGGTTTTACATCAAGCATATTGAATCGTTTAAGAACAGACTCAATGTAGTGACTTTGAGACATGACCAATCCTTCAGCTATCCTAGAAATTTTAATTCCTAGAATAACATTGGCAACCCCCATGTCTTTCATGTCAAAATTTCTTGTTAACATCTTCTTGGTATTCAAGATGATGTCGTGTGTATTACCCATGATTAGCATATCATCTACATAGAGACATACTATCACATAGGCGTTTGGTGTGTTTTTGATGTACACACACTTGTCACATTCATTGATCCTGAAACCGTTTGACATCATGGCTTGATCAAACTTCAAATGCCACTGTTTTGGTGCTTGTTTAAGTCCGTACAAAGACTTAACAAGTCTACAAACTTTCTTTTCTTGTCCTGGAACAGTAAACCCTTCAGGTTGTTCCATATAAATCTCTTCTTCCAGCTCGCCATTCAAGAAGGCAGTCTTTACATCCATTTGATGGATCTCTAGGTCGTAGACTGCAGCAATAGCAACTAGCATTCTTATGGAAGTAATCCTAGTTACTGGTGAATAAGTGTCAAAGAAGTCAAAACCTTCCTTTTGTCGATAGCCCTTAGCTACCAACCGGGCCTTGTATTTATCAATGGATCCATCCTCTTTGAGTTTTTTCTTAAAAATCCACTTGCATCCAAGCGGTTTACTCCCTTGAGGAAGATCTACCAGCTCCCACGTGTGATTTTGAAGAATTGATTCTATCTCACTGTTTATTGCCTCCTTCCAGAAGGGAGCTTCTGGAGTTGACATCGCCTCTGAAAACGTTCTTGGATCGTTTTCTACCAAGTATGTTAGAAAATCTGGTCCAAAAGATGTAGGTATTCTAGTTCGTTTGCTTTGACGCAGTTCCTCACTTTCTTGAGGAGTCGTCTCACGCGCTCGCTTACTAGTGCTTGCTTCTTCGCTATTTTCGTCTTTCTTTGGAAAGACATTTTCAAAGAACACTGCATTTCTTGATTCCATGACAACATTCTCATGTATGTCAGGAATGTCAGACTTGTGCACCAAGAATCGATATGCACTACTGTTAGTTGCATATCCTATGAATATGCAATCAATTGTTTTAGACCCAATTTTAACTTGTCTTGGTTTGGGTACTGCAACCTTTGCCAGACACCCCCACACTTTCAAGTATTTGTAACTAGGCTTATGGCCTTTCCAAAGCTCGTATGGGGTCTCATCCATCTTCTTTGGTGGTATTCTATTTAAAATGACGTTGGCGGAGAGAATTGCTTCCCCCCACAAGTTCTGCGGTAAGCCCGAACTTATCAACATAGCATTCATCATCTCTTTCAGAGTACGGTTTTTGCGTTCAGCAATACCATTCGATTGAGGTGAATATGGTGCAGTCGTTTGATGAATAATGCCATGTTCTGAACAGAATTCATTGAACGGTGCATCATATTCGCCACCTCTATCACTACGAATTGACTTAATTCGTTTGCTAAGTTGATTCTCAACTTCATTTTTATAATCTTTAAAAGCATCTAAGGCCTCATCTTTGCTACTTAGCAAATAAACATAACAGTATCGAGTGCAATCGTCAATAAAAGTCACAAAGTACTTTTTACCGCTTCTTGTTTGCACAAACTTTAAATCACAAACATCTGTGTGAATTAAATCTAACACTTCAGTGTTTCTTTTGATTGAAGGAAATGGTAACTTAGCCATTTTTGCTTCAACACAAACTTGGCACTTTTCATTATTGAAACTTAGTTTGGGTAATAAGTCGAGATTAATCATTCTTTGTAATGACTTATAATTAACATGACCCAAACGTAAATGCCATAAACATGAAGACTCAAGCATGTAAGCGGAAGTAGAAGCAGTCTTATTAGCCTCATCGGGCGTAGTCTTCGTTGGTACAATAGTTATAACACTAAGTTTAAACATATTGTCCATCAGGTACCCCTTCCCTAGAAATACACCATTCTTAGTCAGAATACATTTGTTACAATCAAATACTAGCCTAAATCCATGCCTGACTAGTAAAGCACCAGAGACTAAGTTCTTGCGAATGTCGGGAACATGCAGCACATCCTGCAACGTCAATTCTTTCCCGGAGGTCATCTTCAGAATCACTTTGCCCGAACCTTCAATTTTCGAGCTATCTTTGTTTCCCATGTACAGCCTTTCATTGTCTTTCGCAGGAGTATATTCCTTGAACATTCCCCTGTTTGCACAAACGTGTCTAGTGGCGCCAGTGTCCACCCACCACTGGCTCGGATTACCTACAGCATTACATTCCGAAACAACAGCACACAAGTCCAAATCATCCATTGCACTTACAAGGTTGGCTTTGGCTTTCTCTTGCCTTTTCTTGGGCTTCCTGCAGTCAACACTACGATGCCCTTGAATTCCACAATTGTAACATTTTCCAGTGAACTTTTTGGCAACCTTCTTGCCCTTCGCGTTCACTCCGACAGAATTTCCTCTCTTCTTTTTCGACGCCTCTGCAACGTGAGCTTTTGCATGGCCAGAACTGGAAGACGGCTTCTTCTCTGCCTTTCGATTGTCTTCCTCTATACGGAGTCGGACAATCAAGTCTTCCAAAGACATTTCCTTTCGCTTATGTTTGAGATAGCTTCGGAATTCCCTCCACGAAAGAGGAAGCTTCTCAATCACGGCAGCAACAAGGAAAGATTCACTAAGGGACATACCCTCTTCTTCCATTTCAGCAACAAGCATCTGAAGTTCCTCAATCTGAGAAACAACAGTCCTGGAATCTGTCATCTGAAAATCAAGAAATTTTCCAATAATAAATTTCTTAGTACCGGCATCCTCAGTCCGGTACTTTTTGTCTAACGCCTGCCATAAGGATTTCGCAGTTTTATAAGTAGAATACAATCCATACAATGAATTATCTAAACAACTTAAAATGTGACTTAAACAAACATAATTGCTGTAACTCCACGCTTCAGCAATCAGATTGTTTTGCATGTTCACATTCTGGTCTTCCACCGGCACCACCTCCGGAGGATCCTCAGTTAGCATCTTAGCCAAACCCAACGTGGTCAAGAAGAACAACATCTTCTGTTGCCAGCGTTTGAAGTAACTTCCTCCAAACTTCTCTGGCTTTTCAACCTGTCCCACAGCAGGAACAGGAGCAGTGACTGGAGCAGCGGGTGCAACAGGAACAGCATTGTTCTGTTCCTCAGAAACGCCCAGATGCACACCGTTGAACGAGTTGGAACTTTCGCCTTTCATATTTCAGTTTCTGTTAAACGCAATACAGAAAACAGAAGCAGAAACTGATTAGTTTCGTACAAACAGACGCAGTAAACGCAACGAGAGAACCGAAACAGATTACAGTATATATCAAAATACAATTCGTCTTAAGAATGTTAGAAACTGTAATCAGAAAAGTGCACTGTGTGCATGTGAATAAACTGAAAACAAAAACGCAAACAAAACCGAGGCGAGCGCAAGGACTCTGTCCTTAAGACGAATTGCTCCGGTATACTGTGCCCAACCGGATGGAACAAACGTCTCCCAGGATACAACGGTTTCAGTTCATACGGGCGGCACTACAACGTAAGAACTTCGACGAACCTGTTAAAGGAGTACCGATTTCTCGAGAACGAATGCAATGCAGTATGCTTGTAGGAAAAGATTGCTTTACTGTTTTTCACAGTGTGTTGAATGTAAGAACAAATCTGGACCGTTGGATCAAAACAGTTACGATCTCCACCGTTAAGAATGTTAGAAACTGTAATCGTAATCCTTGTCTGAACAAACGTAGGCCATTGGATCAGCAACTGAAGATAAGATCAACTCTGGAGCGTTGGATCGACAACCGCGATCAACCGCAGATAACCGTAGGATCAGATTTTGATCTTGACCGTTGGATCACCACAGATAAATTGTAGACCGTAGGATCAAGTAATTATTTTTCTGGAAAAATTTAAAAGAAAATTTATCCAAAAAGATAAGAACCGGGCGGGCGAGCCACGAGCCACGAGCCACGAGCCCGAGCCCGAGCCGAGCCGAGCCGGCCGGACGGGCGGGCGGCGGCGGCGGCGCGCGCGCGCGCGCGCGTGTGGTGAACCTTGCCTGAGCTGCGTCCTGACTCCGTCAGAAAACTTCTCATGCCCTTAGGGCACATCTAAAGTGCCTCTCCTACCACTATATTTGGTGGCATTTTCCCTCCAAGTGACCAATGTGGTATTCCACTTAAAGGCCACTTTTTCCAATTTCCTTCCAATTTTTACTTCAACTTTGAGCATTAATTTCTCATTCACCCGGTATCGGAATCGAGTGATTCAAAAGCCTAAATTCATCTACTCGTCACGTAGATAATTTAGAAATTATTAGTTTTCGTTTTTGATTAACGAACACTAATCATAATTAAGCTCAAAATATGATGGTTGTCAACTTTTGACAAACCCATTTGCCAAACCTCAATTTCTCCAACAGGAACAAATTATTCTCTTGCTTCTGAAAATAAAAATGGTTGCCTTGTAGACTTTTTCATTTGTGGAACAATATGTATAAACACAAATATTTTTATGGACACAAAAATAATCACGTCAAGCGTATGTATCTTTCTTCTTCGTGCCTAACCAAGACTTTTATCCTTTTCGAGTGTTCGATCTTTGGTTAACAACATTACTCTATCGCTTTAGAAGGTTCCGTCTATAACAACATTACTTCATTGCTCTAGAAACTTTCGTCTATAGTATGGTATAGGGGTTAGATTCCATTGCTTTAGAAACTTTCGTCTATAGCGTGGTGTAGGGGTCGAATGTATGTTTTAGAAACACATGGAGGTTTCTTGTCATCAGTCTATGGATGGGTCGGATGTATGTTTTAGAAACACATGGAGGTTATTTCTTGATAGCTATAATGAAAATCACGTCAATCGGTCTCGGTCAACTGTTGCCTCATAATTTAAGAAGCACATCCAATTTATTAGTGTGATACTTTATAATATAAGAAGCACAACCAATTTAGTGAATTTATTCCATGATAATGAAAATTGACGTGCTATTTACCTCCATATCTTAGTAACTGATCATAAGCTAATAATATAAAGAAGAAGAAAAAAGGATCCGTAAACTAAATCGGTTAAATTCATGATTGAACAATGGCTGTTCAGTTGACATAATAAAGCAAAAAAAAAAAAGGTTTGAAAATTGGCTCATTTTACATGATCGCCAATGTCAAAAGTGTCGATGTTAAAAAAGAAGGGGGGGAAAGTGTGCTGACAAATTGGCCCATTTTACATGATTGCCCATGTCAAAAATGTCAATGTTAAAAAAGAAGATAAAAAAAAAAGTGACATTGCTGACAAAATGCCATCTCTTATCACCGAAAAAGAAATAAATCTGACTTAAATGAGCTGGCTATATTAAAATTTAACAGCCTAATAGAAGTCTGCAGGAAAATTTAACATCCTAATTGATGATCCTGCATATGGCGAGGTATGGGAGGTCGGATGTACGTAATGATACCCATGGTATCGTTGCTAAAAACATACAAAGGTTATTTTCTAATAACCCATAATGAAAATTGCTCCAAGCTGTATCGATCAACTGATATTTCACAATATAAGAAACGCAGCCAATTTAGAAGTCATTTTGTTTTATTCCATCATATTCTAAAGTCGAGTGTGTCGTTGATTGCATTGGAAATGGAAAGAATCAATTGACCGAATATAAAACTCCTATTTGTATCTTGTCACGTCTGTTAGTAACTGCGTATAAATGACAATGAGGTTTAGCTCAAGCGGCTAGCATTGAGGTCCAAAATAAGAAGTATTGGATTCAAATATTTTCAAGTGTAAAATTTTTTCCACTTTTATAATGGTTTCTTTCCACATTCTAATGTTGGTTTAGTATATCATGGGATATTGTTTCCTTTGTCTTTCATTATGTATGCATATATATGGTTATACATTTTCATAGCTTCTTATTTGTGTTCACTAAATTCCTTCACAGGTACACTAACACATCATATGCCTATTATTATGTCATCTACGCAGGTACGTATAGAGCTAGAGGTCTCGCTAGAAGCAAACTCTTTATCCTTTCCGATGGAGCTATCATTTGTCTGTCTGTTACCTTCCTCAAACTCTAACGATAGCTTTTGGTGTCGTTGAGATATACTGAGTATGCTTGTTGTTGTTGTAGTATTACATGTCGTGCAATTTATTTATTGTATTCATATAATGTATATCATGTATTTCCATCAAATGGTGTCACTTAATATATCTTCGTATACAAAAACGGGTAAGTATTGTTTTCCGGTGGGAGTAGACAACAGAATGCAAAAGTTCCGGGCAGAAGAAAACAATATCGCATGCAATTGAAAAGCCACGAGCTAGCAGGGAACTCATCAAGAACTCAGAAGACAATAAAAAAAAACTATTGGGTTAATAGAACGTCTTGCCTTTCGTTTTTGTCTATTTTTAATTCCTTAATTTGGTGACGATGGACGTGGTTTTCCAAGAATATACAGTATTTGGTACTCAAATAATGACAAGTTGGTTTGCAAGAAAGCAAAAAAGTGAGCTAAGTCAAAATTGGTGGCTGCAGTTTAAGCATATTAGTTGGCTGCTGAGTTATCTCAAGCATGTAAAACAAAATATCCTTTTTTGGTGATGTAACGAAGAATCAATTGATGAGAGACAAGATGTTTTGCTCATTTACTTGGAGTGCAAAAAGGTGAAATCTCAAGTCATTAGTTTTCAATGGAGCAAAAAGTGAAATCTCTCACCCCGGAGGTCCCACCGCTCCAGTCCCAATCTCAATAAGCATGTGTAGAAGATGCAAATCAGAAGCCTATCGGCCTCCTAGATTGAGTGAGATCTTACGCAGTGATTCACACAATGTGTTTCCCTGCAAATCATGCTTCCGGCCTAGCAGCAGAGGAACACCTACACTATGCGCTTGGAGAAAATCTCAATCCGAATACCAACTGAACTATGCATTGAGTGTTAGTCTTCAATACTCTAATATATAGAGCTGCGTGGAAGAGTAACATCACAGGTCTTCTCCTAAATGATAAGGCATGATACAAGTCCCTCACAATGTGTTGGCCTAAACACAAAAGCATGATACAGAACATCCACATAATAGTTGTCCGAACTCAACCTATGTCAATCTGTCATTTAAATAACAACTGAGTTACGGTTTTGCTCATTTATTTGTTCCTACGCAAGAACGTTTCAGCCTAAGTTATTTGAACTCTAGTGTTTGGAATGTTGTGGGAGGATTTCTCATGTAGCTCCAAGTGGCACGATCTCGTGCCTTGCCTATTATCTTCTAATAAATTAATTGCTTGATGACCTGGTTGTACATGACCATATCAACACGGGCATCCACCATCTCTTCAGCATATAAACTATAGTTACATGAGGTTATATTATTCAGCTAATGACTCGGCATTTACCCTTCAGAATTCGAAAAGAAAGAAATCTTTGTACTATCAGAGATATTACGTTTACACATAAAAAATAAGAACGTTCATTTTCTATTCTGAGTATATTTTCATATGCTTATCTACTTCATTAATTAAAATGATATTCTGAGTATATTTATGTATGAAAATGATGTAAATACGCAAATAGTGCGATAGATATAGTTTTTTAGGACATACTCAAATTTATGTTTAAAAATATCGTCAAAATCAAAAAGTTTTGGGAACATCGTCATCAAATCTTGCTTATGCGTACCAAAAAAGTATGGGTCGGATGAACGTAACTATACTTATGTGTTAGAAACACACAGAGGTTGTTTTCCGATGACCCATAAAGAAAATTGGGTCTACTTGTGACGATCAACTGCTACTTCACAATATAAGAACGCATCCAATTTAGTGCGGCATTTTGCTTTATTCCATCATACTCAGTATATCCCAACGACAGCAAAAGCTATCATTAGGGTCTGGAGAGGTGAGCGGCAGGCAAACACTACTTCTATCCCAAAGGATAGAGAGTTTGATTCCAATAAGACCCCAACTCTATATGTACATTCATAAATGAAACAATAATATGGGTATGATGTGATAGTGTGCCTTTGCTATGATTAGACCTCAATAAAAATTGCAAGTGTTGGGCTCTCTTAATACTTGCTTTATATCTTTAATACGTTACTTTTACTTTATGAATATACAAATATATGTATATGTGTGTATATGTATGTATGTGTGTACACATGTATGTATGCAGGGGGCAAGTAGGGCTGTTAAACAAATCGAGCCGTTCGCGAACTATTCGAGTTCGGTTCGTGTTCGGTTCGTATTCGTTCGTTAATTATTTGTTAACGAGCCGAATTCGAACAGGTATTCGAGTTCGTTTAGTTAAACAAACCAAACTATTCGCGAACAGTTCGGCTCGTTTAAACAGTTATAAGGTTATCGAGCCGAACTCGAACCAATTTTAAAGTTCGTTTAGCTAAACGAACCGAGCCAAACTATTCGTTTAGCTAAACGAATTCGAATTCGAAAACTTAGTATTCGGTTCGGCTCGGTTCGTTAACACCCCTAGGGGCAAGCACGCGCAGATGAAGCTTAATAAAGTGAAAAGGTATTTTGGAAAAGTCAAGCCATTGGCGGAATCGAAAAGGTCTGTTTTGTCCTTTTATAAGTCCGACAGGCCAAAAAGAATATGCTGTACACTGTTGACCAATTATACAATTCAATTGGTAGAGGTTGATTCAAAAATTAGAATATGGTAAGGCCCTTGCTTCTTTCTTAGATGATTGTTGCACAGTGACATTTTCCTTTTTCTTGTTTTATTTTTGATACATTGTGTAATAAAACAAAATAAATTACTTTACAATATATAAAATACAAGCAATTTAATGAGTCATTTTGTCTTATTCCATCATTTAGTGGGTTTTTGTATTGCTCCATGACGAAATATCACTTCATCTGGCAATTTGTTTTGATAAAGTATGTTTTGGACTCATCGTTTTGCACTAAATTACTCTTTTTATTTGTTGTCGTCTTAAACAATCCCACCTCTTTCCGTATTATTTTTATGGGTAATTAAGCCAAAATAAAGAGGCATGAAGGTAAGTCTTAATTAAATATGAGCTGTTTTGGTCTAGAACATGAAAAGAGACCAAAATGGCATCTTTCTCCTGAGATTAGACAACAAACTACAAAAACCAGTCGAACATTAAAAAAAAAACATGATAATTGCAAGACTTTTGTACTCAGCAATTAGCTTGAGCATCAAAATTGACCATGCAATGAAAAAAAAAAAAAAAAAAAACCTTGGGCAGGTAGCCGTACCATCAAGTCTTGTGATTGAATATCACATCTTCCTATTCCTCAATTGTGTTTTTATCAATTCCTTGATTTTGTTATCAATCAGCGTAGTTTTCAAAGAATAACGTTAATTGCCTTTTATCAATTCCTTGATAGCAAAGGCGAAGTCCCTCGCCTGGGGCCTCCCACTGCCCCGTCCCTATGGAGCATGTGGAAGATGCAAGTCATGTGCTCAGCAGCTTCCTACATTGGTGAGGCTGCACACAAGGACCCACGCAAGGTGCCTCCTACAGACTAGCATAAGTAGAGCACTCACACTGTGAGTGTCTTCGGATTCGAACTGTTGCTTTCTTAGTAGCAATTATCAACCCGAGTACGAACTGGACTACGTTATGTGTGTTGGAAAAAGTACGTTAAAGTACCTTTCATGTGCTCCAAACTTATATAGAACATATATAAGGTCATTCGGGAGATCGATTTGGGGTGTATAAAGCTGGAATAGTCTCTGTTGGACATTGATCTCTTACTTCGATCGATCTAAGTACATAGATCGATCAACGTTAGAGAATGATGTGAATCTGAGGACTTCAATCGATCACTTGGATCGATCGAAGTACATCGATCGATCGAAGTGATCGATCGATGTTCTCTGTCAGACTTCGATCGATCACATCGATCGATCGAAGTGACATCGATCGATCGAAGTGATCGATCGATGTGTCCAACGGGCAGAAATCTCTTCAAGAGTTGCAGCTTTTTGATCCAAGATTCATGTCCTTTCGATTATGAACGTTGTTCAACTGTCTGAAGAGGTTAGAAAACTGCTGAAACAAGTTTAAATTGTTGTCTTCTTCTATCCTAAAGTATACATATATTAGGCTTAAGTATGTTGAAAAAATGAAGGATTCTTCTTTGAAGTTTTTCCAAAAAGTGCAAAAAGTTTCAGCAGTCTTCTTCTTCTTTCTCTATTTTTGACACTTCAATTTTGCAAGTTCATTCTCTTTCTCCTAGAGCAAAGGAACAAGAGAAGCCGTTAAATCCTGGGAAGCATTCGCTTGTAGTTCACCTTGCTCACTGGTGAGGCGAAATTGCTTTTAAGGACAGTGATTAACATCACGTCTCGGCGTTTCGTTTGTTTGTTTGTCATCTTTTCAAGAGGTTTGTCCAACAATCTTAAAAGCAATTTCGCAATGGCATCCAAACAATCTGCTGTTCCTGATATGTCGAAGCTGGAGCCTTTCGACGGAAAGTTCTTCAAAAGATGGTTTGCAAAGGTTCTTTTCTTCCTTGAGATGTTGTCTGTCTCCTACGTTCTGACAAAGGAGAGACCTACTGAAAATGGAGAAGCACTCAAGTTTGATGCAGATAATGTTACGTGTAGAGGACATATTCTACACTTCCTTTCTAATTCGCTGTTTGACATTTATGTCAAATTTCAGTCAGCAAAAGAAATTTGGAAAGCTCTTCAGAACAAATATGGTTCTGAAGATGCAGGGAAAAGGAAATATGTGGTCAGTGAATTTCTCAAGTTTCAGATGGTTGACCACATATCTATCAATGACCAGATTCATCAGTTTCAGCAACTGGTGGATAATATTGAACAAGAAGGTATCAAGATTGATGAAACCTTCCAGGCTGCTGCTTTGATCGAGAAACTCCCTTCCTCTTGGAACAAGTATAAGAAGAGGGGCAAGCATGACGATGCCAAACTCTCTATGGACAGTGTAATCAAACACATTCGTATAGAGGAAAACAACAGGATTGAAGATGCAAACGGAGATGAAGGTGGTGTCAAGGCCAACGTCATTGAGCATGTGGCCAAGAAGCCGAGATTTAACTCAAACAAGGCCAAAGTAAAGCTCAAGTGCAGGGGCGGTTCAAGTCGCAGTCAAAGGGAGCCTGTTGGGTGTGCGGGAAGCAGGGTCACAAGGCATTCTTTTGCAATAAGCGAAAAGGACAATCAAGTAGACAAGTCAACCTTGCTGAAGGACGCTCAGACACCAAGGATGAGACAATCGCTGCAGTTGTCGTCGATGAGGTAAACCTTATCGGAGGTGCAACAGAATGGGTGGTGGACACTGGAGCCACTAGACACATTGCGATCAGCAGAGATCTGTTTCTTGACTATCAAGAGATAGACAGTGGAGACCAAGTCTTTCTAGGGGATGCACGAGCGACCCGTGTTATCGGGAAGGGGAAAGTGCTCCTCAAGTTGACTTCTGGTAAAAGGCTGGAGTTGAGCAATGTGTTACATGTTCCAACTATTCGGAGGAACTTGATTTCTGGAGCACTTCTGAACAAGGCTAATATTAAACTTGTTTTTGATTCTGATAAGCTTGTATTATCTAGGAGTGGGGAGTTTGTTGGGAAAGGCTTTTGTTCGGGTGGTTTATTTGTTCTTGATGCTGTATGTTTAAGTAATAAGAATGCATCTAGTTCTGTGTATATTGTTGATTCTTTTGATTTATGGCATGCTAGACTAGGTCACGTTAATGCCGATGCAATTAGAAGGTTAAAGAACACCAATCTAATTGAATTAAACAATGAAAGTAGTCTAACAAAGTGCCATTATTGTGTCGAAGGGAAACATCATAAGAAACCCTTCAAGTCGGTAAATAGAGCAACCGAGAAACTAGAGTTGATTCATAGTGATCTAGGAGATTTTAAGAATATGATGAGTAAAGGTGGTAAGCGGTACTATATTACTTTCATAGATGATTTTTCCAGGTTTACTAAGGTTTATTTACTTAGCAACAAGGACGAAGCGGAAGGTATGTTTGTTAAGTACAAAAATGAAGTTGAAAACCGACTAGACAAAAAGATCAAAAAGATAAGGTCGGATAGAGGAGGTGAGTATAATACTTTATCTTTACAAAAGTTTTGTGAAGATAATGGTATTATACATGAGTTTACAGCTCCATATACTCCTCAATCCAATGGTGTTGCCGAAAGGAAAAATAGGACACTTAAGGATATGATGAATACAATGCTCTTAAGTTCCGGATTGTCTAGCAATATGTGGGGTGAAGCTATTCTTTCAGCATGTCATATTTTAAATAGAATACCACATAAGAAAACTAGTTTGACTCCGTATGAACTTTGGAAAGGTTATACACCCAACTTGAATTATTTGAAAGTGTGGGGGTGTTTAGCCAAAGTTGGAATTCCTGAGTTCAAAAGGAATAAAATTGGGTCTAAAACTAGAGATTGTGTGTTTGTGGGATATGCTTTGAATAGTGCTGCATATAGGTTTATGACTTTAGATAATGGTGTGATCATGGAATCAAAGGACGCAGAATTTTTTGAACATGAGTTTCCGATGAAGAAAGATAAGGAAACTCGTGTTAGTCTTGATCTTGGTGAGTCTAGTAATAAAACTAGTGATGAAGCTCCTTCTATTCTTAGAAGAAGCAAAAGACAAAAGGTTGAAAAGTCATTTGGAGATGATTTTATTACAGCCTTTATTTTAGAAGAAGATCCTAAGACGTATAGAGAGGCTATGAGTTCCATAGACGTTAAGTTTTGGAGAGAGGCTATTAATAGTGAACTTGAGTCAATTCTTAGTAACAACACTTGGGAACTAGTAGAGTTGCCAAGAGGTTGTAAGCCTATTAGTTGTAAATGGGTGTTTAGAAAGAAACTAAAGGCTGATGGATCTATAGACAAGTTCAAGGCAAGATTAGTTGCCAAGGGATTTACCCAACAAGAGGGTATAGACTATTTCGATACATATTCACCGGTAGCGAGAATAACATCTATTAGAGTGTTAGTGGCTTTAGCTTCCATTAACAAGTTAGTGATACACCAAATGGATGTTAAAACGGCCTTTTTAAATGGTGATCTAGATGAAGAGATTTATATGCATCAACCGGAAGGTATGATCGTTCAAGGTCAAGAACATAAGGTGTGTAGGCTTAAAAAGTCCTTGTATGGCCTTAAACAAGCACCAAAACAATGGCACGAAAAATTTGATAATGCTATGGTTTCCAACGGTTATGTTGTGAATGAAAGTGATCGTTGTATTTATAGCAAAGTTGAAAATTCTGGTTGTGTCATTGTATGTTTATATGTTGATGACATGTTAATCTTTGGGTCTAACATGGATGTTGTTAATAGTACTAAATCATTCTTATCTTCCGTCTTTGATATGAAAGACATGGGTAAGGCTGATTTAATACTTGGCTTGAAGTTAGTCGAAAATTGTGGGGGTTTTGCTTTATCTCAATCTCATTATATTGAGAAAATGTTGAAACGGTTTAATTTCTTTGATGTTAAGCCCGTAAGTACACCATATGATCCAGCAGTTCACTTAAAGAAGAATAGGAATGATAGTGTTTCACAAGTTGATTATGCTAGAATCATTGGTAGTGTTATGTATTTAATGAATTGCACAAGACCTGATATAGCTTATGCAGTGAATAGGCTAGCAAGATATACTCATAATCCAAGTAGTGAACATTGGATGGCTTTAGAGAGGTTAATGAGATATATCAAAGGTACAATGGATCTTTGTCTTGTGTTTAACGGTTTTTCCGGCAGTTTTAGAAGGTTTCTGTGATGCTAATTGGGTGTCGGATAATGATGAGATTAATTCGACAAATGGCTATGTGTTCACTTTAGGTGGTGGAGCCATTTCTTGGAAATCTTCTAAACAGACATGTATAGCAAAATCAACTATGGAATCAGAATTTATAGCTTTAGAACTTGCTGCAACTGAAGCTGAATGGTTAAGGAATTTATTGCTTGATATTCCTTTGTGGCATAACCCAATGCCTTCTGTTTCTATACGTTGTGATTCTCAGGTGGCGATCGCTCGAGCAAAGAACAAGATCTATAATGGGAAGAGCCGGCATATCAGATTGAGACACAATATTGTGCGAGATTTAATTAGTTCTGGGGTGATTAACTTGGAGTATGTAAGAACCGAGTTAAATCTGGCAGACCCCTTAACTAAAGGACTAAATAAGAAGTTAGTCCAACAAGCATCGAGGGGAATGGGGCTGGTTCCGATGTTGTGAACTTTGTATGACGGCAACCCAACCTTTTATTAGTAGAGATCCTACGAACGAGGTTCAATGTGGTAAAAACAAGTCATACAAAAGTTCTACAAGTGCTATCGTTTTGTCCCTTCTTATGGTGTTGTTGAAGATAGTACTTACTGCAAGTTGAGGAGGGTGAGATTTTTTAGAATCTCTTAATGAAGTTCATAGCCATGTTGTATGGTGGTGTGCGCAGTACACACTTGATGAACATCACCTATATAAGAGTGGAGGTGGTGCCGCTTCCTATGAGAGTTTGGAACAACTCACTAGAGCTCTTATGAAAACCTGGGACTGGGTGCATGGCCGATATCGCACCAAACTGCGAACTTGCCTGAAGCTAGTCAATGGCATGTCAGTTGTAAGTATATATAAACAGTAGCGAGATAAGATTCAAGACGTTTGTCATCTTATTTCCGTTTATATGCTTCTTCTTGCACTAAGTGGCAATTCAAGACGAAAGTCATTGTCCACAATGTGTCATTGTCTTCGTTTAAAAGTAGAGAGGGTAGTTGTTTAACGTTCTGAAAATGTTTTTATATAAGTTTGTATCATGTGGGGGATTGTTGGAAAAAGTACGTTAAAGTACCTTTCATGTGCTCCAAACTTATATAGAACATATATAAGGTCATTCGGGAGATCGATTTGGGGTGTATAAAGCTGGAATAGTCTCTGTTGGACATTGATCTCTTACTTCGATCGATCTAAGTACATAGATCGATCAACGTTAGAGAATGATGTGAATCTGAGGACTTCAGTCGATCACTTGGATCGATCGAAGTACATCGATCGATCGAATTGATCGATGTTCTCTGTCAGACTTCGATCGATCACATCGATCGATCGAAGTGACATCGATCGATCGAAGTGATCGATCGATGTGTCCAACGGGCAGAAATCTCTTCAAGAGTTGCAGCTTTTTGATCCAAGATTCATGTCCTTTCGATTATGAACGTTGTTCAACTGTCTGAAGAGGTTAGAAAACTGCTGAAACAAGTTTAAATTGTTGTCTTCTTCTATCCTAAAGTATACATATATTAGGCTTAAGTATGTTGAAAAAATGAAGGATTCTTCTTTGAAGTTTTTCCAAAAAGTGCAAAAAGTTTCAGCAGTCTTCTTCTTCTTTCTCTACTTTTGACACTTCAATTTTGCAAGTTCATTCTCTTTCTCCTAGAGCAAAGGAACAAGAGAAGCCGTTAAATCCTGGGAAGCATTCGCTTGTAGTTCACCTTGCTCACTGGTGAGGCGAAATTGCTTTTAAGGACAGTGATTAACATCACGTCTCGGCGTTTCGTTTGTTTGTTTGTCATCTTTTCAAGAGGTTTGTCCAACAATGTGGGCGCCTTTTGTCAATTCCTTATTTATGTGATTGTTGACATAGTCTTGGCACTTAATTAGAACTAGTTGCTAAGCAAGACAGTGTCATGAAAGCAATAAGCCAAGTGGAAGATTGATGTTGATTATTTGGCTGCTGATTAATGCAAAAAGCTCTTTTTTTGGAGATGTAGAGAAGAACCAGTTAGATGAGACATAGACGTTATCATTGTGTTCATACAACAAGAAAATTTCAACCTTAATTAATAAAAATCAAGTGCTTGGGATTATGTGGGAGGATTTCTCATGTAGCTCCAAGTGGCAAGATTTCGTGCAGTGGCTACTCTCTTTTCTCTGGTTGTACATGATTATGTCAACACGGGCTGCCATTTTTTCAGCATATATTAATTATACAACAACCACATTATTACCCCATTAACGCTTCCGTCTATACAGATTATGGAAGGTCGGATATACGTAATCATACTCATAGGTTAGAAACACAGAGAATTTGTCTTCAGCATATATTATATACTGAAATAAGACAGCTTGCGTCTATGGTGGAGTATGGAGGGTCAGATATACGTAACCATACTCATGTGTTAGAAACGCAGAAAATTGTTTTCAGCATATATTATATTCTGAAATAACACTGCATAAGATAATAACAAAGGAAGAATGATTCCTTATGGTCGATGAGGAGAACGACTTCAGCATCCAATAATATTAGTTGCTTTATAATTCTGAGAAGCATCTTTCCAAAGTCAAGTCTTGCAAAAAGTTGTGTTTTGTCTTTTGTTGCAGTTTGGCCAGGAATTGATTATCACCAAGATGCTTTTATTTATTAATTCCTTTATGTCTCATACATCAACATCTCAGGGTTCTGGACATTGGTTTTTCTTGGATACAATAAATGTGCCTGAAACGCATAGAAATCAAACATTGGATTGGTCTTTGCAGTGATTTGGCGTCAATAAAATTTACTAGCGTTTGGCTCTCTTAACACTTATTTTGTCTCTTTAACTATATTTTGCTTTCTAAATCAACATTGATACTTAATAGGCACTTTTTGTTGCTTTCTAAATCAACGTTGATACTTAATAGGCACTTTTTGTTTCAAAACAACCATGATATTGCATATTCTTCATTATATTATAGTATGCAGTGTAGATTCGTCTTCAAATTTAAAATTGGTCTTTTAAGATTTTGGTTTTACATAAAAGTTTGTAGGGTAAGGTTACTGCTTTCTGACCTTGAGATCATGGATTCGAGCCGTAGAAACAGCCTCTTGCATAAAGTGTGAGGTAAGGATGCGTGCATCAGATCACAAAGCAATCCGACCCCTCTTCAAAACCTGCGCAAACGGGGGAGACCAGTGCACCGAGAACGTTTTTTTTTAATTATAAAAATTGTAAAAAGAAATCGTTTGTTTCAATATTTCTTGATCCATATAACTTATTATCTTCTGCTGGCATTCAACTTTGTGAGACAATCTTGTAATCTTGCAATGGAAAGGTAAGAATTTCCCTTATTCTGATAATTAGGCATCATATTAAGTATGTGGGCAAAAAGCCTGAACTTTTCAGGTATACTGCAATATTGCCTAATCAATTTAGACAGAAGATAAGAGAGTTCTTTCTTATGCTCTAAGAGAAGTGCAACTTGGCACTTTACAATACATGGGTGTATTGTGTGTGTGTGTAATGGAAGCTCAATAATGAGGGGAAGCATCTTTGAAAAGTAAGGTCATTTGTGGCACCAAAAAGGTGAGTTTTGTCCTGTTATGCTGTTAGGTCCAAAAGGAATCTTATTGTTCACAGAGTTGACCCAACTATACAATTCCAGTGGTTGATCAAATGGTAAGGCCCTTGCTCTCTTTCTCACGCACTTGACTGTTTCCTAATGACTTAGACATTTAGTTGGGTTCAAATCTGAAGAGGCTAAAGGTGAGGGAAAATATGAGACTTCCAATTATGCATGTGGCGTACAAAAGCAGTTTTTTAAAGGAGTGTTGTACTTTTTTTTTAAAAAAAAAAAACTACTTTTCTACACGTGCCAACGCGTGATTGGAGGCCTTATATTTTATCTCACATCTAACCTCTTCAGATGAACCGCATTTAGTACTAATGAATAGCAGAGAAAGAATCTTCAAAAAGGCCTGTTTCGTCTTCATTTGCGGGGTCTGACGTATGGGTAGGATGCTTTGGTCTTTTAGTTATTTCATTTTTCTTCAGCCTTTGATAACGGCAATTTGCTATGAGGAATCTGCACCTGAAAATAGACACATTTGAATATAAAATTCCAGAGGTGTGCGCTTGTAGGTACATCTCATTTGATTATAATAATGTTTATCATAACCAAATTATTGAAGCCCCCTCCCTTTTTTTATAGTTCCATGACGAAATATTACTTCATCTGGCAGTTTGTGCTGATAAACTATGTGATGGAATCATCTTCTTGCACTCCATCACTCTTTTTATACGTTGTTGCCTTAAACAATCCCATAATTGCTTGTTGTTTATACTCTTTTGGTTCCTCTTACTTTTTATTTGGTCTTTTTACCAAGAAGTCTGGACCACTTTTAATCAAATTGTCACACAAACCATGTTACGCTACAAGACCATAGATAGTTTAGGCTGGTGTTTTACCCAAATAATTATCAATTATTTGGCTCTACAAATAACCTTCATAAAAACGGTTAGAAAACCATAAAACAATTTTGAGTTACCCCTCACCCAACCTAGAAGACCGCTGGACTCCTGATTCGCATCATCTACACTGTTCCTTGGGGTTGATGATAGACCATAACTAAATCGTCTGTTGGTCAACAGTCAACGGTTTAGCCTCAGTAGCTCAGCACTCAAAAGTACTGCAAGGCAAGTACCGCAGTTCAGTGGTTCAGTACCCGAGCATGGCTGTTCAGCCTTGGCTGCACCTCAACAGGGCATCATGACGCCCTTATAACATCGAAGAATATGCCAAGGTTTGCACATCGGCACCAACTTCAATTTATGTTCAAATGCTGCACTTCGGACCACTTCAGCAGGATAAGGCCAAGTCATGCACTTCGGCAAGACCTAGTCATGCACTTCGGCAGAGTTCAGCTGTGTACCACAGCAAAAGAGCCAAGCACGATACTACTTTGTGGGACCCTCAAAACAGAGGTGCAACTCAAATATAATGACTACAGCTGGTCAATCTTTCTGAACACGCCAAGGTCACAACAGCCGGCCTATTAGTCACATCAGTCAGACTACTGATCACATCAGCAGACCTACGGCGCCTTAGGCTTTCTGCCCCAAGCAAGCGTCCAATCCACTATCTACTACCCAGGACATAAAACGAGGAAAATGTCTATAAAGGCGAGCGAATGAAGACAAAGAAGGGACCGGGATCTGAATCCGGAATTCATACATTCGTATTCCCAAAGCGAAATCTATACACTCTGCTCCTCGGCAAATACTGTGAGAAACTCCTAACTCACCTCCTAAATTACAAATCTCAGTGAGATACGGCCCAAACTCCTAACTCACCCCCCGGGACCTCTGACCTGTGCTTCCTTGTGCAGGATATTTGGTGCTATTCCAGCTACACATTCTTAATCCCGGTTAACAACTCTTCAAGTTAACTGACGGAACAAATTTGAGGTCGTCTAGACCTTTGGTGAAGATCCGGCTTCATCAGTTGAGATGGTGGAGGCCCTCAGGACCAGAGAACGGCCTTTTGCTCCAAAACATGCCATCGTCATTTTATCTTAGTGATGAAAAGAACCAAAACAAAATGCCCAACTCTTTCATGTATTAAGGAAAGTCACAATTGCTAAAGTCAAACAACTTCCCTTCTGTTACCTTAAGTTTTTTCACCCCAATAATTTTATGCTTTGTTTACTTGGAGTATGCCATGGTAGTTGAGAATTCACGAGACTTTGTTTATTAAAGAAAATGACCCCATCAATAAACCAACAAATGGACCGAGTCAAATACACCTTTGCCTATTAAATAAGACAAGTTTCACACACTAGAGATGGGCAAAGACCTCCAGGCTTATATATACACATTCCCACATCCACAAAGCATACACAGAAGTCCTCTTATTAAGTATTAGCTAATACTCAGGAAGTCTTCAAACCAAAAATACATACACACACACTTCGCTTTAACATTATTTCTCTCCATTTATTCTTGGTAACTTCCCTTGTCTTGCTCTAACCATGGAAATTCACTTCCAACAGCCCCGGAAATATGAGATCCCAGTGAGCCAGGCGGGCAACAAGTTCAAGGGCAAAGGCAAGAACAAGAACAGCAGCAACAACAAGTATGTCGGGGTGAGACAAAGGCCATCAGGGAGGTGGGTAGCTGAAATCAAAGATACAACAAAGAAAATTAGGATGTGGCTTGGGACTTTTGAAACTGCAGAAGCGGCTGCTAGAGCATACGATGAGGCAGCTTGCCTCTTGCGTGGCTCCAAGACTCGTACAAACTTTGTCACTCATCATGTGTCCCAGGATTCACCTCTGGCTTCGCGTGTAAAAAACATCCTTGACAATAGAAAGAAAGCTGCACAGAGTGATCAAGATTCGTCAGCTTCCATGTCTACTAATCCATCTCCAAGCAGCAGCAGCAGCAGCAGCAGCGGAGGCAAATCAGAAGAAAGCAATTGCACCATTGATTCATTCAGTTTTCCTGATAAAGCAGAGCTGTTAGCAAAACTCACTACCCATTTGTTCGATGATGATTATAAGCCTGATTTGAGGAATTGCACAGGGGAATCAGAAAACACGAGATTATGGGGTCTTGAACAAGGTTTTCATCGATTTCCAGCTTTCCCTCTTCAAGATCATCATAATCAGCTGTTACAAGAGTTGTGCAAGAATGTTGGTGGGAATATGGCTGAAACAGAACCAGAGAAACTGGAGGAGGTTTCAGAATTCGAGCTCATGAGAGTTGAGAGACAGATTTCGGCATCTCTTTACGCGATAACAGGGGTCCAGGAGTATATGGAAACTGTCCATGATCATCCCATTGAACCTCTTTGTGATCTTTCTCCTCAATTCTGCTCTTTGTATTGGTGAATTATATGATACCGTCATAGTTGTCATCAGCACCCAATATATTGTCTCATTCTATATATTTAAAGATCTATCAAAATTCTCACGTCTTGGAACTATTTGGTGGCAATCTAGCCTTTGACTGCAAATGAGAAAGAAACCAAAGGACAGGAAGAAACTAAAGCATCTTACAACCTTTTCAATAAATTATTAAGGAATTGATCCAACTGGCGAATTTGCAGTAGAGATATATAATTCCCAAGCAACCAGTTACAGTGACCTATTACTTACTCCTTGTCAACCAAAGACAGGATGCAACTTGCAGAAAATCAAGCCTCATGCGTAAGCAATCCGCTAATGGTAAAATCATGTATAGAATGCGCCCTTGACTAGGAAAATTCGACGTTTTCCACTACATATAGAGAATTAATTGCTCTAAAGGTCAGGAAGCAGTCCTTGAAGAAAAAGTAACAAAAAAATGATAAGCTAATGAGATCAAAGGCTTGGAGCATAGGTGCCTTTATTAGTAATAATTGTTCCGAGCTTGTGGGAATATCATTTGGCTTTTAGTCACTTTAATACTTCCAATTAAACCTTCTGTCTTTTTTTCTTTTTAGACTAAAATGCAGCGTTTGTTATGAGTAAAAAGGGGACCCTTTTTACTTGTCTACTTAAATAACCAGTAGATCCGACGCCTTAGAGAATCAAGATAATGCTTACATCAGATCCTGTTGCTATAAAGCAGCTGATCCTAATGGGTCGTAGCAGCTAATTCACAGGAGGAAGCAAGAGATAAGCTACATGATCAACAAAGCTTTTTCTAAAGTAATTCTTCTCAAAATGGAAGCTTTCTTCTGCACAAAAGCAAAAGAAGCAGCCCTGGTCCATCGTTAATCTTGCCAATGCAAGCCATATGCACCCCGTTTGACTAGATTAAACTTCTGTGTAGCTTTTTTTTTTTTAATCGCATTAGCTCTGAGGCCCTTCTTATGTATTAGCGTTTTTATCTGATACGTGTCAGCAATGGCCAAATGAACAATTCATTTATCGCGCCCTCATAATGACATCTTACAATTTTGAACCACGTGGAAGGAACATTTGGTCTATGAAATATGTCCATGGAGCTTATGGATCAACTCCTGTTTCATGAAATAATACTGTTGGTTCAACCATTAATGTTTAAAACTTTGGTTCGAACGCTGAAAGGCTTTCAATAAGTACATTGTGTACATTTCACACTTCCACAGAAACAGGTCAAAGATTCAAGGTTAGGAATGCAGTGAAGTTAATTGTTGTTGTTGTAGTAGTATTCTTAAGGAATTCTGACGTCTCCACGTCTGATACTTTTATTTTGACTGTAAAACACCCCGTTCATCACTTTCTTTATAGTTGTCCATGAATTGCATAGCAAGTAGAGTGAGTGCAGAATAGATCAGCTAATCAAAACAGAAAATACTACAGATACAACCTTCATAAATTTTGCTAGTAGATAAGTTCGTTTTAAATTCCCATCAAAATGCCAATTCATGAGGGAGGGGCAAAGCGATACATAACCTGAGGAGAAGGGTAGATTGTGAAGCCAAGTTTGGATTCTTCCGTAATCAACAGACAGGCGCTCAAGAAGCAAGGACCCCAAATCAGAGCCTGTTCCTCCTCCAACCGCGTTAAATACAAGAAAAGCCTAAGACCTGTGCAGTTGTCCGCCAACTTTCTCACACGATCAAGGCAAACATCACTAATGTCTCTGCCAACTGCACAATCATATACAAGTAATGAACCTTTAACTTGAGTCCTTAAGAATTTAATCAAATCCTGCAATTCGAATGAAAATTTATATATACATGGATTACCAGTGTATTGCCCTCGTGCAAAGTTATTTGCAGCATATTCCTTGCCAGAAAGAAGTTGCTCGGGATGAAAAAGCTGCCTGTAGGAACCTGTCCTGACTTCATCAACCACAGTGAGCTCAAGGTCCAGAAATATACACCTAGGAACATGCTTTCCAGCACTGTTTTCACTGAAGAAGGTATTGAAGGAATCATTCGCAATACCAACTGAGGTGTCACTGCAAGATAAACCAAGAAATAATATGTAACACCCCAAGTCCTAACCAACAACACTATTCTACGACTAACACTCAAAATAACAACTACAGTTAAATAACTAATTATTGAGCAACTGGATTATAAACTATCTTCAATGCTCCTTCACCACTTTCACTCGTCATTGTCCATCATGTAGATATACTCCAACCCTTCATGACTGCAAAAATGATAAATAGTACTGTGATCAAAACTACGTATTTAAGGAATAATCTGATTACCTTTTATGGGATCGTGTATGCTCGGAAAACAAGTTTTGGAGTATCAATCACTTTCACATAATAAAATAAAACCAAACATCAAGTTTTCCATCTTTAAATATGACATGTATTGCTTTTACTTTTCTCTTCTTAAATGACTTATATCATTCAACAGAGTCCTCTGTTTAAAGGAACCTCTTATAGAAATGCTCATTGATCCCTACCATTGGACGAGGGCATGCGGTTTAATCCCCCCATGTTTAGACGATTCAGCAACTCGCGCAAATTATCACACCACATAAAATATAACATATATTTTTATTCTTTTATTTGACTAGTCATGCGACACCAGTATAATTCATTCAAGAGCATAAAGATCTCCCTTTTCATAAATCAATTATCATCAACAAACTTTTACATAAATCACATACTTAATAAATCACAACATGCTTATACATGATTTAATTCAATATCGAAATTGACATGTTAAAATATAATTTCATAAAACCTTTTGCACAAAAACAAAAGTAGATTTAGACCATTTACATCGAATATATAATTTCAAACCTCTTTCGCAAAAACACAAAAAGCATGTTGGCAAAACTTTTTCATAGATTAATTATGAAAATATTTGAATTAAACTCAACATGTAGGTCCAAAATTAGTACAATTTATCTTTGAGTCATGCTTCTATAAAGTAATGATACTACCATAAGCTGAAAAAGATTGCGATTAGAGATATTTGAGCCCGCAATTTAGGTACCGAATTAAACCGCATTGACAATTTGCTTCATTTGAAAAAGTAGGTTTCTTTTTTTTTCATTGATGAAGGTAAAGCGGTTGAGTTGGGGTCTACAGGGTAACAGTTGACAGAGCTGCTAAACGAGCAGTATGCAAGACTGTCACAAATCTGGCAGTCAAAATAGGAAAAGCCAGCAAAGGAACAGATAAATATCACGCGTTGGGATTTTTTTTTACATAAACAAAATTATGAAATTTCTCCGATTTTAAGCTGTTGGTTTATTATCTGGCTTCTCCGATTATATTTATTTTAACGCTAAATTTTATCCTCTGATTTTACGATTTTATCTATCCTTCTTCGTCCCATTTTCTTGCTGTCTTTTCTTGTTTCCTGTGGCGATACAATCTTTCCTACCCGGATTATGAGGTCACTGCTACTCATCTCCTTCTCCCTTGTTTCGTGGCTATGCTGCGTTGATTCTTTACACCCACCGTCTTCCTGCCCCCGTTCGGAGATGCTTCTGCCGGTTCTTGATTCTCGTTTCTTGGATCAGTGCCCATTATCCTCCAAACCCAGATCTTCTCTCGAGGTCAACCCTCTTTTTTCTTCTCTTAATTTGTGTCGGTTTCATTTATTTATTTCTTTCTTTTTCTGGGTGTGGTCTATTCAATTTCATGCTTGTGTAAATTGCTAGATTTGAATCATGGATTAGAGAAAGAAGCTGCTTTTCTGTGGTTGTTGTGCTCCACTCTTAGGTTTAATTTGATCAATTTTGTCATGGCTTCATCTCTGTTTGTCTTGGTTGTTGTCAGTCTTTAGCTGCAAGTCTCGTTGACTTTCTATTACATCTGGTTAACATAGAAATGAAACAGGTTTAAATCTTGAGTGAGAGGAAGCTGTTTCTTGGTGCGTAATTCAAGCGATTTTCTCTTGCATCTCTGGTCATGGTAACAGAAAACTTAATTGTTTTAATCGGCTAACATGTTTTATGATATGTCATAAACTTCTTGAGGGGGTCTGGAAGTCCAGTTATCCTATGATTTGTTGTCTGCGGAAGTTGATATGACAGCTGTTCTAGCTTTTTTGAAGTAGAGTGAAATTTTTATATTTTAAGGACTAGATGGGTCTTGGGTTTCACGACATGCAGGTTGTGAGGGTAACCGATTATCTTGCTGTAATCGCTTCCAGCTGTGTGTCCTGGCAAACAGCATCTGTGTAGAAGGGTAATAGCTGTTAAAGAAGCGTGCCTGCAGGATGTGTCAAAATGCATACACTAACGAAGTGCAATTGCGATGTGCTTCTTGTTGGTTCATACATTTGGACTCTTATATGGATTTATTTAGATTTGTATGGCTGTACAGGCTTTAGTTGAGGAGACATTTTTTTGTAAATTGTATAGCCTTGAGGAACAGGAGAAATGAAAATTGTGCAGTCCATCTTATTTATCTTCGGCATGCTATGTCTTCATCTATAAAAACTGCCTATTGTATGATTGTCAAAATGCCTGCCTGCGATATATCTAATGCTGCCACATCTAAGACCATAATAATTTATGGCTGTCCACTTTTTTCTTAAAACGTTGCACAAGTTTCCGAGTCTATTGGACAAAACTTGATCTGAGGATTTCAACTTATTCACCTTTTCTTACATTTCTTGGTGTTACTGTATGTTTGTACAGAATGAACAAGTGCTATCACATTATGAGTAGGAAAGATGCTTGACCCCCCCCCCCCCACCCCCCAATTTTTTTTTTTCTTTACTCCATTTCCCTTGTTTCTGGAAAATGTTTCAGATGATGTATGGTGTGTTGGAGGAAATTCTAGGAAAACAATCTTCTGGTGATTTAGTTGCATTCTGTTGTTTGGTTTGATATGTATATTTGGAACGGAAAGACTTTCGCTGGAGGTGCTTGCTCATAAGGAAATGTGCATGTAGAATAAAGAAAACTCTAGTGAATGGAAATATACTATTTTTCCGTGTATGTTATAACTTTCTATGCATCATAAGGTGACCAGTATCTGAATGCAATAATTATTGTTGTATATACAATTTTTTCCATGGCAGCTATGGAAATACAGTATGAATACACTGCAAATGCACACATACATGTATAAATATAGTGTACACATACTAGTAACATATAAATGTAACTTAATATATTAGAATCTCAGTTTAGACAAGTCTATAGTGTAGGAAAAGCAGACATTGTTGGCAACTTGAAATATAGCCGTTAGGCATTTAGCCGTTTGAGGCTAAGTTCCTTTGGCCTATTCAAAGGCTCGCCCTTTATGATCTAAAGATAAGTTGAATAACACATTCACTTTCTTCATTTCTATATGATGTTAGAGCATAATCAACCTTCTCTCTAATTTTCAAATGGCTGCGTCATCCTCTTCTGTCTCGGAACAAACTGAAGCCATCTCCACATCTGATCCAACATCAGGAGCAATGTCTCATGGCTCTTCTGTCTTTGATGACTCTTCTATTGTCATTACTATTCATAGACTGAATGGTGACAATTACCGCTCTTAGTCTAGAGCAGTTGAATTGTATGTATCTGGTAAAGGCAAGGAGAATTACCTCTTTGATACTACAATTGTTTCAAATGAAATGGATGTTAATTCAGATTATGGAAATCTAAAAGTAGCAATAATTATGTCATGGTGATGCAAGCTGACACTGTTAGGATCCACTCTTCCACCTCCAACAATCTTTCCACAAGAGTTTAGGCACAAAGAATGTAAACTTCCTCTTGCTTCTGTTGTGTAGAATCGCCTGCTTAAGCAATACATTAGACTCAAGTGTGCGTTTGTAGGCAAACCTTCAAGGCCCTCCTAGACGGTCACTTTAATCTTTGGCAATGTTACACCCAGGAATTTTTTAGACTAGTCGATACGTGCTAATCTAGGATTAAGTAGCCGTTGGGTGTAACAAGCCCTCAAAATTAAATTAACTATAGCGTGTCGATTGCGTTCGGGTAACTTTATAATTAGATAAAATTACTATACATGTATAAAAAAAAAAGAGGGAAGAAGAAAAGAAAAACTGTAAAAGTGAATAAAATAAGATAAAGAAAAATAAATAAAAAAAATAAAAAAAAATAAATAAAGAATAATGAATAAGAAGGTAGTGTACGGAAGTGTGAGGCATTAACTAAAAAAAAAAAGGGGATAAGACGGAAGTGTGAAGTAAAAAGAAAAAAAAAAGAAAAAAAAAGAAAAGAAAAACCGAAAAAGGGGGGATAATGGAATGGGATTGTGGGAGAGGGTAGTAACTGCCTCAAATCTTTAGCATGACCAATTGATTTAAACAGGGGGTTACAGTATGTGGGAACAAA